>JBBPDH010232974.1:0-12115 GCA_037974565.1 Clupeocharax schoutedeni | reverse complement strand
GTATGTGTGGAGGTTAGTGTGTGGGTGGTTGAGGGTGTTTGTGTGTTTTTGTGTGTGTGTGTGTGCGCGTGTGTGTGGGTGTGTGTGTGTATGTGAGTATGTGTGTTCTCTGTGTGCTGTTGCTAGAGAAGCATTAACTGAAAGCCAGGCAGAAAAGTGTTCTCTGAGTGTGTTATACTAATTTATGAGCCTGGGGGGGATGCATACAAATGAGCATCGAACACCGACAGGTGGAGTTTGGTGTGATTCTGCAAAAATTCAAGTTCAGACCTCATTACACTTCTCCAAACTGCGTCTCACGCTTCATAATGCTCTTCTGCCTTTACTGCTCAGTAAATATTGACAAAACCCAACCAGCATAAGCTTTTGATCAGAAAATCTCTATCCTGCCCCCCCTGCAGACTCTATGTGGAACTGCACCACAAAGTTAAGGCGTTCAAAAACCTTAAATTCAGACAATAGTGTCACTGTACTTCCACTCATGGTTCGAATTACAGGGGGTACTGGGAGGATCTGTACCCCTGATCAAAACCCAGAACCCCCGAAAAAGACAAAAATAACAGGTGGGGAGGTGGAGGGGGGGTGTTCTTAGCAGTGTTATAAAGGCAGTACCCCCCAAATATGGAGGGGTAATTACAAGTGCAATTATTATTGATTAACTTTGTCATTTATATTTGTGTGTGTGTGTGTGTGTGTGTGTGTGTGTGTGTGTGTGTGATGTTACAGTTATTCAGTTCAGATGGCCTGAGAGAAAAAAAAAACTGTTCCTCATCCTGTGAAGGCCAATAATAATAATAATAATAATAATAATAATAATAATAATAAAGTATGAAAAAACACTGTATAGCAGAGAGAGAAGGAGAAATATCCACCCAGTGCAGGATTTCATGAACATGTTTAAGTGTGGAGCTCAACTTCTCTGTTTGAATGTGTAATAATCTCACAAAGCTGTTCTGGAAAGCGTGGCATCCTCAGTCCTCAGGCTGAACCTGCTCTCCTCAGGCACTGAGATCCTCCTTTCCAGTTTCCAGATCTGTATTGTGTGTTGGGGAAAAAAAAAACCTTAAGCATAAATGTGAGAAACGCAGGAGAGGGAGCCGGCACTCGGAGCTTTAGTGTGCTATTGTGAGAGTGGATGATGGTAATCATTATAACAACAATAACAACAACAACAGTAATAATGAGAGGCGCCTCTCTGCAGCTTTACAGCAGCACCTCGTACAAATAAAACATTCTTTCACTGCAGTGCTTCGGCTGCAGCCATGTCGCCTTTGCTTGGAGTTAAAACACATACACACACACACACACACACACACACACAGTACTATGTTGATAAATTCTCACACACTCTGGTGCTATTGTGAATCATAAGGGCTGTGTTGTACAGACACACACTGGAAGGTCTTGATGCTGCTAAAGCACTTACTGCATATTAACATAGTTTTTAAAAAGTCTATTGTTAATAATTTACCACTTTCATCTTACAGAAGTAATAACCAATTTTAGGCCACACACAGACACACTGGACCATGCATGACTGAGGCTGTGCACTGCTATGGCTATTAACAATAAAGGAAGCCTTTTTGCATTTTTTCTCCAAATGTTTGCCGCATTTTGCACAAAAAAGCATTTGCTGCTACTCTGGTGGAACTGGCGGTTTGTTTTCACTGCAGGAAGGTGAAAAGATAAAGAAAGAAACAGAGGATAGTAAGACACAAATAAAGAGTAAAATTACATTATTTACAGTAAAACGCAGTTGTCTCAGAAAACCCACTGGGTGGTCATTAATTCTTTTCAGTAAACATAATGTCATGGTTGGGTCAGTGGCCAGTAGGGATCACTGCTTTTCTGTTGTTTTTGGGTCTTTTATTTTGATATTCTGTTACGTTTTCCTCCTTGTTTCCAGTTTTCCCCTCTTTGTGTTTTGCCCATTGAATATGTGCTGTATTTAAGTTCTGTTTGTGTTGGTTCACGTTATCTGTCCACCATGCGCCTCATTTAGTTGCTTCCTTTATGCCCTGTCTGTATCCTGATTCCTAGTTATCCTGTTTGTGTATCTTGCAGCCCTTGTGCCAGGTTTTGTTTCCTTATTTTGTTGTTCTGTAAATAAAGTTAAGCCACAGCATGGATCCCTGGTTTCCTAACTGGTCCGTGGCCCGAGGTAGCGCAGGACAGTTGACTAACCCCCCTTGTCGTGACAATAATAATACAGAATAATTGTGAGTGTGTGTATATATATGTGTGTGTAACACAGTTTGTCATATTTCCCTAAAGCACAGACTGTCATGTTTTCTGTAGCTTTTTTTAGCTGTCTTTATTAACTATGTAATTTTTTAAATCGTATCTAAAATCAAAGAGAAAGTAATTGGATTTCATTACTGTTTATCTGTAAAGCTTTGAACTGGATTACAGATTAGTTTCCAACAGGCCATCAGTAAAGTGCACTGGAAAACATTTCTAATGAATCCGCCCAGACTCGCTTGTGTCTGAAAGAGCCAAATATAATAAACTAGAGATTTCTACACACAGTGAGCTTTGCAGAAAACTTGTCCCAGGCTACCAAAGTGGAAGGTCTGGAAACCCCAGAAAGCTCCAGTGTGACCAGGCGCTCCAGATGCAGACAAGTCTCTTGTAAAGAGTGTGAATTCAAATACAGTGTCAGGAAGATTCACAAGTTAAGAATTAGTCAAGTTCTGGTCATCCGTTACTCAATTCCACCTCCTTCTCCCGATTTGAACGCGCCTCATTCAGCTCTCCTAATTATACCTAACTCTTTAGATGAGCTGGAGTCGATGAGACACTAAGCTGTGCAGTGATGTGATGTGGCCCAGATTTCACTAGCGTTTCTCCATCTATCTGCCAGACTCCTAACATCTGGAAGCGAGAAGCTGCTGAGCAATCAAATTAAACTTGAATGCTAATGACTGGAAGAAGAATGAAAGTGTGTGTGCACCGCTTACTTGTTTTTATGTGTTTTCAGGACAAAGACTCTGTGGTTTTGTAAAGGCTTCTATTTTTTTTAAAAAATCTCTTTTTTTAAACATTTTTAGAAATTGAATTAACATTTTACCAAAGGCATAAAGGCCTTTCATAAAGGAAAACCAACAAGCATCATAACACTTTAATGAATGAGACCATGGATCCATCATGCCTTGTTACCACTGTGCAGGCTGGTGGTGGTGGTGTAATGGTGTGGGGGATGTTTTCTTAACACTTTAGGCACCTTAGTGCCAATTGGGCACAGTTTAAATGCCACGGGCTACCTGAGCATTGATTCTGACCATGTCCATCCCTTTATGATCCCCATGTACCCATCCTCTGACGGCTACTTCCAGCAGGATAATGCACCAGGTCACAAAGGTCGAATCATTTCAAATTGGTTTCTTGAACATGACAATGAGTTCACTGTACAATAATGACCCCCACAGTCACCAGATCTCAACCCAATAGTGCATCTTTGGGATGTGGTGGAACGGGAGCTTCGTGCCCTGAATGTGCATCCCACAAATCTCCATCAACTGCAAGATGCTCCTATCAATATGGGCCAACATTTCTAAAGAATGCTTTCAGCACCTGATTGAATCAATGCCACGTAGAATTAAGGCAGTTCTGAAGGCAAAAGGGGGCCAAACACCGTATTAGTATTGTGTTCCTAATAATCCTTTAGGTGAGTGTATGTAAGCTGGAAGGATCCTTATTTAGGAAGACCTTTTCATTGGCGGATCATTAACAATAGGCTTTGGTATATTTCTGGATATTGAGAATTCTGCAGCACAGTCTTCCACTTTGAGGACTTCAGGGGTTCATCCTCATCCTCCTACAGTTTCTTCTTGGCTCGTTCATTAGAGGTTAAGGACCTCTAATGAAGGACTTGGATTTCTGAAAAACATCTATAATTAAGATTGATTTGAAGTGAAGCCATGGTCACTTGACTCACTCTTACACTTCTCCCCTCAACCATTTGGCAGCTATCTTAGCGACAGTTGTTTATATAAAGTGAGGTTTTTCCACAGATATCCAGATTGTACCAGCTACTTCACATTCACATTAACCCCTCTTTCTAGAATGATTTTGTCTGACATGTAGTGGTCTAGTTAACAGCCTTTGGAGAATCCAAGAATTGCACACAAAGTGTCAGTAAAGTTGGTTTCATCTTCAATTTTTACAACATGAATATCCGTAGGCTTGAAAAATCTACCTAAGAGCTTATTTGCACCTGCTGTTTTACCAAACATATTTAAACCTACAATTCATTCACCTCCAGAATATACCCTTTGTTTTATTCCCTCGCTGGCCAGCTGTCAATTCCTTGTGGTGTGTGGATGTTTCTCAAACCACATGCTCACATTCTGTTACTGGATCTCAAGGATTGCAGATGCAGGCTTGATCTTCTGAGCAGATCAGAGGCAAAGCCAAGATAAGAGCACCCTGACGTTTGTGCGTGATTTCAAATGTTCTCAGCAATGCCTGTTTGCTGCACTGTCCTTTCATGTGAAAGGACGTGGTTAAAAAACTTGGTTGCTTGCTCTTGACAGCAGAATTCTTCTTCAAGGCCCAACAAAAACAAATTACAAAGAAAAGTTGTTGAAACTCATAAGAGTGGCTGCCCCCATGTGCCTCCATCAGTCCAGAGCCAGGCAGATGGTCCATAAATGGAAGAAATTCAGTATGGTTATAGAGCCCTGATGTGGGTATCTAGCAAACATCAGCGAAACAATGAGAAGGAACCCCAAAGTTTCTCATGTTCTTGGTGCTGTCTGTGTTCATGAGTCTAGCATAGAAATCTGTGCTCTTTAAAAACATTCAGTAATGTAATAAATAAACAAAGCTTTCCTTCTGCAAAATTCTGCTACTGAAACAACATTTTGTGGAAAATCATAAGTCAAACATTCCATTAAATACATACAAAAACTAACTGCTAATGGCTAATTTCTACAAAGCATGGTGGAGGGAGTGCCAGTTTCTGGGGCTGCTAAGATTCCTCATAGGATGGAAAACTGTCTGTTACTGAGGGAGTTTCCTGAGAATCCAGCTGAATGGAGAGTCCAGTTGAATGGTTTTAGCTACCTGTTCAAGATTGGAACCTAATGATGCTCAGGAGGGTTCTCCTGTGCCTTGGGTAACACTTGCAGCTGAAATCAGCAACAAGTTTGAACATAAAATCAGTGAGCTCTACCGACCAATTAGAGCATCAGATGTTCATTGTGATTGTAATTTTTTAGCATTATTATATTGTAAAGATATTTTCACACAGAGGAAATATGAGCGCGCTAAGTAGCCAAATGTGATGCCTCAGAGTGGTTATTATGATGGTTCGCATGGTGGAAAATGAACTAGAACCGAGTTGACATGTGTAAAATATTGTATGATGTTTGCTAAATCAGAAGGCTTTAATTTATTATATTCTGTATTATATGTATTTATTATATACAGAGCAACACCAGGGCAGATCCCAGACTGAAACTGTAGAAACAAACAGCAACTTTGCACTAGATATACCATTCAGGAACAGATCTAGGAAGATTGCACTAAATTACATGGGTCGTGCCGATGCTTCTCGTAAATATTCTTTTCATCTAGAGCTCAAGCTTTTAAGGCTCGCAGTCTTTGTCAGGAAAACTAGCCCGCAGGTTCACAAATCAGTGCAGAATATGGGCGAGAGTGTTTTACCACCTGATGCAAAATTAATTAATTGCATCTTTTGTTCTAAAAGCTTTCCCAGGCTGTCCTAATTGGATGTACATTTACACTTGATTAAGAAAAAACGCCTGTATCAACAAACACTCACAGATATAAATCAAGTGAAAGTTCAGGGGAGGTAGAAGAGAGGAGGCAGTGGGTGGTGGAATTCCTTAAGGAGAGCGAGGAAAAAAACCCTATCCTTTTAATCCGATTTCCTATTGGCTGATTTGCAGATATGCATCAGCGCCCGTGGCCGCGTCGCGCTGCTCCCTGATAATGACACTTTCATTATTGATTTCCCACTTATCAGATTACTTAGCGTCACACGTCCGGGGTAGATTGACGGGGTGGGGCGGGGGGGGTGGGCGTTGCGGGGTGGGCCTTCATGCCATGGCCCCTGTCGGCCTGCATCAGTCCACTGAAGGCTCATGTGAAAAGGTCAGTGAGGCGAGAGCTGGCATGATTTAAAAAGGTTTCCAGCGAATCGTGCCACGCTGCCCAATGGCTGTCTCTGACTACACGCCAATCAAATCACATTCGGAGCGGCGGATGGGACGAGGCTGTTTTTGCTGGGATGGTAGAGGAAAGCGGGGGTGGGTACTTGTCTATGTGTGTGTGTGTGTGTGTGTGTGTTTGTGGGTGGTAATCGGGGCATGGGGAGGCAGATAGCGCCGCATCACAAAGGTCCATTACACACTCAGGACGGCGAACATATGGGCCCTGGCTCAGCCGACTGCTTCTTGCTTTCCCTGCCATGTGCTCCCTTTCCTTTGTATTCGCACAGACTCCACTCTCACAGCATTCTAGAATTGTCGTCTCTGTCCTTTCAGAGTCCAAATGCATTCCTATAATTAGTTATGATATATTCCATACGCCCCCTTTCTCACACTCGCCCTGTCTGCTTCCCTCAGCCGTGACGCTTTATTGGCTCGTCTGCATTCAGTCACAGTGCTGCCAGAGCACTTAATAAAGGTGCAAAGAAATAATTGAATATTCATTAGTAACAGTATATATCATAGTAAGTATAGCCCCCACCCCTTTCCCTCTCGCACTCTAACTGTCTTACATTTGGTGGAAGTGAAGGGGGATTTGGGAGTTTGGCGTGTTTAAATGTGCGAAATGGGCCGGAGCCCATCTGAGAAGCACAGCTCCTGGGACCCCCACAAAGAGCGTGCGTGTGTGTGTTCGCGTGAGGGCGGCCCATCTGCAGTCCGTCCACAGTGGGGGAGGAGGAGTGAAGCTATCCCCCCATCACACTCATTCTTTTGCATGCAGCTGCTCCAAACAAGAGGCTCTGCAGACTCTAATATGCAGCAGCGGTGGACATATCAAATATTATTAATGCAAAATATTATTAATGTACACAGCAGTGCCCACAGTTGTAATTCATATGATTTAGTTAGTGAGAACTAATATTTTGCATAATAACTTAATAATTGTATTGTAAAAAAAAGGCATATATTTGCATATATTCTGCATATACTTTTTAAATTTTTCCAAGATTCAAAATTCTTTGTCACATACTTGTAGTGAAACAAACCCGGAATCAACCTGTAAGACAATAACGTTATCAGATTAATTTATAGAGAAGAGAAAGGCAAAACTATTACATAAACACATTACAAACAGATCTCACTCTCTCTCTCAAACATATATATGTATATATATATATATACATAACAACAAGAAACAGCCTTGATTTAGAATAAAATGATTATTATATTGACAATTTGTTCCCTCTTGTGTTCCCTCTTATGCCCCACACACAACCCCCCCCCACCCCGGCCTCCCCAATATGCAACCAATCTGACTGAAGCGTCTCCCTCATCTCTACACCCCCATCAGCTGCATTAGGCGCTCGGAGGATGCTGCAGATTACCGCCTTGGGTTTGGCTCTATGGTAAATAGGTGCTTTCTCGTCCCGCGGGGGGGATAAAACTGCGAGCGGAGGGAGGCGATGAGAAATGCCCTGACTTTATCAGGCCGAGCAGGAGAGGGCCCGAAGAACAGGGACCTGCCATAATTGCATATTAAAGTGACAACTAGCAGAGCCTTCACTATCTGTCATACAGGGCATCGTATTATGATGGCAGGAATGGGGCGTTCACTGCAAAAGGGCTCCCTGTGGAAACACTCATCAGGAATAATGGCTTCTCTCGTCGAGGCTCCTGAGTAGTTTTAGGACCCGTGTGGAAATGGCCTCGTGTAAAAAAGTAAAACAAAAAATAAATAAAATAATAAAAGTTACCTTTTCGGCTCCCGAGCACCTCTTAGATCAATGCAAGCATGCTGCTATTTCCTTCTCGATCTTCCTAATAATATACCTGCAAACTGTGCCGCTCAAGCCAAAATCTGACCAAGGGGAGTCCTTTCCTGTTGCTGTTTTGAGGCCGCCAGCTTCAAACGTATCAGTCTCGTGTTTACCATCTGTCGCTTGGCGGTGCAGCAGATATAAACAGCAGTAGATGGATTTAAGGGCTGTCACTCTGTTTCTCGGGACTGGTTGTTGGTCGATGACTCTCGGTATTAACTCGTCTGCACCACAGGAGCAATACACTAAGACTCTTCAGGACCCCATTTAGCTGTTCACACACCGCCTGATAGCTGGGAGAGGCAGTGCCATATTACTATTGATTTTGCTGGAAGTGATTGCCCAGGAGCCACACTTATCTAAAAAAAAGGCTCTTTAGAGAAAGCAATCTCTAGCCCAGTTTAGAAATAAAGATGGGTTTCTATGGAAATACAGGCACTTCACAACAAACTTGGGGCACTCAGTGCTTTGATTGTAATTGATCCTTGAAATGACAAGGTACTGCACGTGGCTTGACGACTGTCCTTAGCTTGCTGTGTGGTTTTTTGTATGTGTGTATGTGCTGCTTGTTGCTCATGACACATTAAAAGCCCACAAACTGGGCAAATGAGAATGCCCTCAGTTGTCCAGGGAGTCGTCCAGCAAGTAATTGAAATCAGGTAACAATGGCTGGAGATGCTGAACGGTTGCATTTTTCAGTCTATCTCCTGGGGTGGGTCTCAGCTAAATTGGTATTTAATTGCCTTGTTTGGACATTGATTCTGATGTAAACACCATTTTGCTCCTGTAGCTTCCAGAAACCATGGAGGTTGTT
Organism: Clupeocharax schoutedeni; assembly: GCA_037974565.1. Taxonomy (NCBI): domain Eukaryota; kingdom Metazoa; phylum Chordata; class Actinopteri; order Characiformes; family Alestidae; genus Clupeocharax; species Clupeocharax schoutedeni. The sequence continues at coordinate 3,308 of JBBPDH010232974.1, read as the reverse complement.
CTAATCATGTACTTGTTTGCCTACCTGCCACAGCTTTGTGGAAAGGACATACAACCCCTGACAAAAATGATGAAATCACCATAGGCAAAGGATGTTCAGCAAATACAGCTCCAGAAAAAAAATGAGAGACCTCTGCAACAATGTTCAGTTTCTCAGGTTTTATCTTGTATAGCTGCAAGTATTAAACTGAACAGCTTTGCCTTCATTTTTAAGAACTGCTGACAAAATTTCTGCTCATTTCTAAATAAAAATATTGTTCTTTAAAGCGTCATTTTAAAGGAAATGGCAAAACATCAAAAGGCAGCATTTACAGAACTGGAATAATTCAAAGAAAACACATCTCTTGTTCACTCTGAAACAAAATGGCAATAATGACCTTTGATCTTTTAGTAGTGTTTCACCATCCATTTGGTCTCACTGTGAGAGGAGCGAGTCGATTACAGCCGTGTTTTTATACTTTTCCTCATTAAATAAGATTTTAAAAATAAATTGCAGTTGTTTCTTATTTTTTCCAGAGCTGTATACAAATCACAGGTATGACACTGTTTAGTCTAAAAACATCCAGGCTTTGTCAAGCACCTCAAACAAAGTGCATAATTCTTTATACAGATTAAGTAGAGGAAAATATTATGGAATCACTCAAAGTGGAGAAAATATTATGGAATCGCCTTTTAATTTGCATTTCTAAAACAAATACCGGCTCAAGTATTAAAATGCAAATGAGTCGGCTGTTAAGTGCTTGCTGTTGGACTAATTGAAAGGAAAGAATGGCCCCAACAAGAGAGTCAGCAATGGAGGAATGGAAAGGATTACAAAAGTCCATCAAATTCAGCATTGGGTGACATGCTGGTTGTTCCATGTCATTCATGGCTAAAATTTAGTGCAGGTGTAGATTATTAAAGCAATATTTGTGGGTAGAGCAGAAATGATTTCAAGCATCAGGGTAGAAAATTTAAAGATATACCAAAGCCATGAAAATAGAAATTGCACAACAAAACTAATGCAATAGAAGTGGATGGACCCCAGCAGCAGGGCTGAATGTGGGCCATAGCAGTGCTGCATCAATGCTTTTTGATTGGTCAAAAAATGTTTTGACAACAGTACTGCCTCTGCCAGCTATTAGGCGGTGTGTGAACAGCTAAATGGGGTCCTGAAGAGTATTTGAAAAGAAAAGAAAAACGTAGTTAAAAAAACGATATTAACCCTCACAACATTTAGTTACTCTGATTTCAGTAAATATAGTGTAAAACACTCTAGAACTGGTTTTTGTTCTCCTGCACTCTCGCCCTTTGCTGCTCTTTCTGTTGATGTGCCGCCCCTTGGCTGCTCTCCCGAGCCCCTCCCACAATGTTTTGTCCCACCCCACTTGTGTGCGGAGACTATCCTTAAACTTCTCCCATAGACCATATGTTTTGTTTCTCAAACCTAAAATAAAAAAAAAAAGTTCTTTATAGTCATTTGATTGTGACACTGTTTTTGAAACCTACGTAGTGATTATTCTTAATAATAATTTAATAAAAATTTTGTGTTTTTTAATTTTTAAATCTTTGGTTCTATGTGATACAGGAACACCTAACAAAGCTTAGCATGATGTCTGACACTTCGTGCATCAACACAAACCAGGAAATTATTCTGCCATGTGATGGTGATTCACCATTTTTTGCATTCTGCTTGTGTTCTAAGGGTTAAGCAGAAGCGTTTTTTGTGTCGTATATATGATTTGTTTATTTAGGTCAAAATGGTTGGTCAACACATCATACACAATATTATGTTTCTCCAAGACTTCTCCAGCTTTGTAGAAAGGCTTTGGCAATCAGCTGTGGTGGAGCACACACAGCCATACCTGTAAAATGCGGCGGGGCCAGAGAAGGGGTTGAATATGAAATGCAATCAGGCCGTCGACTGCTCCCTGTTTAGGGGCCTTGCCTAGATTGGATTAGTGTGTGGAATTGATTGGCCTCATTCTCCCTCTCAAGGCTGGGCTTGATTGATAGATGCATTGTGCGTGGTTGTGTCTACGACAATACATGTGATGAATAGGGTGACAGTGCTGTGTCTTCCTCAGCCCTCCAATGAATCACCAGAAGCAATTCATCACCATAGTGTTAAAAGGTGTCAGGCCAAGAAAAAAAAAATACAGGTCTGATGTGACGCTGGATGGAGGTGTTTTACCCTTCTCCCTTCCCTTTCACCTCACTGACCTAGGACCAGTGTTTACAGCTTTATCTCAAACTATAGCAACCTCTAACAAAAGCGTAATGTCATTTTACAAAAGGACACTTGTATTATTTATGATAGTCATTAAGATAAGAAACCTCGGTATAAATGACAGAATTAGGAGCAGCTACTCAACTTGCACCAGAAAAATTCCATAAGCAAGTTGTTCTGCTGCACATGAGTACAAAGTAGTGTCCAAACATTCTTTTCGCAAGGATTGCATTCCAAGAACACCCGTTAATCATGAAAAGACGCATTGTTGTGTTTTTGTTTTAAAAAAAACTAGTTTTATAGTGTAAACCATAAATATGCCCCCAAATCTGCTCCCAGAATTAATTACATTTTTAACTCAGTTTAATGCATTACCCTTAAAGAAAATGTATAGGTAAAGCTGTATTTGCCTTTTAATTTCAATTCCCCACCAAGATATGCAACTCGGATGGACAAAAGTATTGGGACACAGCAGCGAGCAATGGTTTTCTGAGAATAACCCCTGATCTACTTGGGCTAAAAATACAAATGGGGGCTTGTTGGAAAGGTCTCATGGAGATCAATCAATCTCTGGAGTTTGAAGTGTCTGAGTGCTTGCACCGCAGAGACATTGCACTTGGAGCACAAGGGCTTAACCCTGGTTTGGAATTTGAAAAAGTGCTTCCAGGCCGGCTACAGCCTGCCCTGAGTCCTCTTGGGTGAAAAGATCCAAAAATATATTTATTGGCACCAAAAAGCAAATAAAGCGGAGGAAATCTGCTTGTGACTGAATCCGCCACTCCTGATACGGGTAAAACTGGGGGATTACGCTACAACATTTGAATTGCCCTTATCTTGACAACTTACAGGTAACACAGGTAAACTAAACTTACATATTTGTTTCTGTCACTGGTCATGTTCAGAGTTGTACAATTGAAGACAATTCTTAGGGTTTGTTTAATAGAACAGGTTTAATTGGGTCTGAACAACTCCCTCTGCAACTGGATCCTGGACTTTCTGACCGGAAGGCCCCAGTCAGTACAAATCGGGAACTGCATCTCCAGCACCACCACACTGAGCACTGGGGCTCCACAAGGCTGTGTGCTCAGTCCTTTGCTGTT
>JBBPDH010232950.1:0-12117 GCA_037974565.1 Clupeocharax schoutedeni | reverse complement strand
AGTGAATGATCCTCATTGAAACATGATCTGTGAGAGGTAAAGAACACCATTACACCAAATATTGATTTAAATGGTTATTAATGGACTTAATAATTAAGTATTACCAATGTTTATTGTGATTTTTTGGTTTCTGAAACTTTTGGATAATTAAACATGCCCCGGGTCAAATTGCCCCGGGAACATTATTGGTGTTCCTGAGAAGCGAACATAACAGGAGGGTTAAATGAAACAATAAAAGCAATATGAAACCAAACAATATATCTTTACATTGATTTTAACCCCCCATTTTAATTTCAGTACCTCAGATCAGTGTCTGTCACGTCTAACTTTTCCTTTCATCAGTGTTTGAAGTTCCTATTTTTAATCAAAGGGGAAACCGCAGACCCTGGAGAAGAAACAAACTAATAAAAGAAATCTCTTACAGTCTTTAGACCCTGATAATTCAGCTTGAAGTGATGATTTGGTTTTAACCATCTATCCAGTGATAAATGATCACTCATTATTCAGTGTTTTTTCCTTGGCCTGTATGTAATCAATCAACCAGGACAGGTTTGAGGGTGTTTATATACAACACCACGAAAAAGTATTGAATCCGGTTGCATCTGGCATAGAGCTAACCTGTTAATCCATAGGAAGAAGACCATACGAGCAGCCAATTTAATGGTATAGGGATGTTTTCCTGCTATAATTAATCATGAATTCTGTTCTTTATCAGAAAAGTTATGCATAATAATGTCTGGTGATCACTCCATGATCTGAATATCAAGAGCAATTAGGTTGTGTAGAAAGAAAATAAGAACAAGTAAGAACATCACAATTCCTCCACAGCAATGTGAAGGACTGATGTCCAAATATAGGAATCATTTGTAAAAAGATGATCTGTTTTTGTATGTAATTATCTGATTAAACTGATGTGTCAAATAGGATTTATATTTTAGTTTAATAGGACAGTTGTTTTTGACATAGCTGTTGCTGTTTTTGTCCTTCAAAACATTTTATGATCATTTAAAAAGTCTGTTTCCTTAATTTCTTTTATTGTAAAGGATCTGAAACTAATGTAAGAGATGTGCAAAAATAGAGGAAATCAGATGTTTCCTGTGGAAATACTTTTCGCAGCACTTTTCCACTTTTTAGCATTAACAGCATGCCTAAATAATCACATTTGCCTCAAACTGTCTCTCGTAGACTTACTTATGTGGCACACAGCAAAATTCAGCCAAAATATTTCACAGATGCAAAGACAGTTGAAGTGAATAAAACTGAATATGTTATTTCAATGGCATTTGTCAATGGGGCTGCAAGTAAACATTCAGTTCTGATATGCTAGAAACACTAAAAAGTGTAAGGTTCTAAGGGACAAATTATGGTGGCTAGATGACTGAGTCAGAGCACTTCCAAAATGACAGGTCTTGAGGGGTGTTCCCAGTATGTACTGGTTAATGGCAGGTCTTGTTTTTTCCCAGTATGCAGTGGTTAATGGCAGGTCTTGAGGGGTGTTCCCAGTATGCACTGGTTAATGGCAGGTCTTGTTTTTTCCCAGTATAATGCAGTGGTTAATGGCAGGTCTTGTTTTTTCCCAGTATAATGCAGTGGTTAATGGCAGGTCTTGTTTTTTCCCAGTATAATGCAGTTGTTAATGGCAGGTCTGGGGGGGCTCGTTTGCCACAGAGCAGTGAGAGAGTCCATGCCAAAGTGAGTATCAGAGCTGAACCGTGGAGCAATATAAGAAGGTGGCCTGATTCAAACCTCACAACTTACAGGATCGGCTGCTCACATCTTGGTGTGGTCAGAGTTGAAACGTTGTTGGTGGCATCCTATCTGATTTAAGAATGCCTAATAATGGACAGAAGAATATCCATTCATTTGTTCTTACTTTAATTTCAATTCATACATTTTTGTACTGTGTCTGAGAGGATGACTTTGTAGGAATATCCCCTACCCTTATTGCTTTCATGCTAGGTGTTTATCCAGTTATTAAATAGACATAGCAGCCTCTAATAGGTGCTGTATTCATGCAGATACTGAGAGCAAGGCCATTTAGTGCTCTATATGTCAACAGCAGTATTTTGTATTCAATATGTAATTTTACTGGCAGCCAGTAGAAATGAGGAAATAGGATCAAACTGTTTGTTTCTTAAGTGCCTATGTGAATCATATAACTTCTCACACTTTTACTGAAGTAATGTGAAAATTAATGCTTATTTCACTGACCAATTTGTGATCCTGGAACAGGCCCTTGTGGAACACTGCACTGCTTACTAGTGCCAGGTAGTTGTTTTTAGACATGACTGGCAGCTGGTTTCAGTCATTTACTGTCAAACCAGATTTGCCTTGACTAAATTTAGTGAATGTGAAAAGCACTGAATGCCAGACTGTGGTCATTTGACTTTCGGTAAATGGGTCCATTTTGATTCAAAGGAATTGTGCAAATAAAGATGTTTCCAAACTAACAAACATTTGAGTAATAATTCACCAATCAGTAGTGAAAAAGAAGTTCAGTCAGAGCACACATACACACACACACACACACACACACACACACACACACACGCACACTGTGTGGCTGCTGTTCCTGATTCAGAGTGAGTTCCCTTTCTTTTTTCTTCTGTCTTACATTCCACTATAGTGTGCGCCTAGTTTCTTCTCCAGAACAGCTTTGTGAGCTAATGATCATTTTCAGCAGGCAATCTGGAGCTGAGGTCAGTTGCAGATCATTGATTTTATCTAATAAGTCCTTCATTAGCTTTAAATTTCAGCTGCCTTTTTACTACATTTTGCTGGATCTCTAATCTCTAGTATTACCTCCTTGATTGTCATAGTAAATATCAGCGTAACACTAAATTGTGCATGGAAACTACTGACAAAACAGGAAAACTTGATTAAAATAAACAACAAAAATAAGGTGTAGCACTTTGGGAATAAACTGTAATGAACCAAGCTGCCTTTACAACATGTGGGGTTTTATTTTTAAAGCACAGTGTTTGAAATCAGTGAAAGACTGTGTATAGATTGGTGTGCTGCTTAGGATTGAATGTCTTTTTTCTGCGCAGGCAGTGCATACATCTTAGCATAGCTTGCGATCCTCTGATCGCAGAGGAAACTGCTTAATAAATACAGCTCCAGAAAAACTGAACCACTTTGCCTTTTTAAGAACTGCTGACAACATCCCGCCTTATTTAAAAAATAAATAAATATATAAATTGTACTTTAAAGCAATAATTACAAGCAAACAAATCTAAAACAAAATGGCAATAATTACCTTTGACGTACTAGTAGGTTTTGCCATCTGACTGGTTACATTGCAAGAGGAGAGTGTTGATTACATTAGTGTTTTTATACTTTTCCTCATTAAATAAGACTTGATTCGGGTGAGCAGTAATAAGGTGGTCACAGAATGAGATGCTTGTGAAGGAATTCAACAAACACCGGCATGGAATGGTTGTCACTCTTAGAGATTCCAATTTAAAAATACATTGCAGAGGTCTCTTATTTTTTTCGGGGCTAGATATGTATGTATATATATATAGTTTCACTGCAATGTGTGTGTTTGCATGTGCAGCCTATTGATTTATTTCTCTTTTGGTGTAACTGAAGAGTTGCGACACCATGTTCTGTCGTATCATCCTCCTGTTGCTGTTGGGGGTAAGTAAACAAACAATCCTATCTGTTTGCAATGCACTCTAAAGTCTAAAGACCCTTCAGAATTTCAGACATCAAATAAGAGACAGGCTTTAGGCTTATATGCAAAATCAGAAAATAATTGTATAAAAACGTAAACATTTAATTTTAAAAGTATCACACAATAAAGAACTCAATGAGGGGAAACTTTTCTTAATTGCAATTCAGTAATCCTGGAATATTTTGAACACACTTAAACTGTAAATCCATGTTTTGAAATACATCATACCGTTATAATTAAGCCTGACTGACTAATATTTTTAAAATCAGAATGGCAAGAAATTTGGCATAATTAAGCACACTGTCTTTGGCTGTAAGAGGACTCTATCAGCCTAATAACAAGCAACTGCCTGAAGATGTTTTTTTTTATTATTTCAGAAGCAACCAAACACTCACACAATGTTCACATACCAACAACTAGCCCAACAAATTAGCCAACAGTGTGGTCCCCAAGCTAGAATATATATATATATATATATATATATATATATATGCTGGACAACTGTCCCTACAAACAAGACCTGATCCCGAATGACGTGTTCTGGCTAGCCATGCATGCTATCAATGCAGGAGCAAACATAATTTTAATGGGTAGATATAAACAGATGACCCATGCTAACAGTGTAGTGCTACAGTATATGCTACAGTAATGTCAGTTCCTGCTAAAATTAGTTTCATCTTCACTACACATATTTGTTATTTAACACATTGAAGTAAAATATTATTTGTATTTTTTGCTAAATTTTAACCGCCCTAGGTGGCATTAAACTATACCAAACTAATACACCCAGCACAGCAGAGCTGGTGTGACTTCAACAATTCAGTGGTCTGTTGATGAAGATTTAGACAAATTAAACAAATTGTTTGACTGAAAAAAAGAATATGGTGTTAGATTCTCAGGTTAGATGAGACCTAATCCTTTCAAGAAAAATATAAGTGAGAACATTTTTGTCTGGGTTTCTATGAAAAGTATTTTTCATTTCATTTCATTTTCATTTAGTAGTAACTGGTCTAACTGTAAACTAGAGTGAATTTAATTGAAGTAATTGAAGTAAAAGTCATTAATGTTTCAAATTCACTATAGTGCAGATCTGATATAGCACATGTCTGAAGTATATGAGAAATCTTTATGGTTAACAAATATATTCAATACAAAATCCTCCAGCAAATGCATGCAGCTCACTCAAATGCACTTAATATATATTCAATATACTATATATATTAAAACTCATCTGAGGATGTGGAATTGTGTGGCGGGTATTTGGGAAAATGATTTTAACCTTGTGTTGGATTTTTTGGTTAGATAAGGTCTAACGCATTGCCTGACGCACATTCAATGAAAATGGATGTGAAATTTGAATTTTTATTATGACTAATAATTATATTCAAAACCAAAAAGTCTCCAGAAAAAAAAAATTATATTACCTAAATCATTGATTTAACATGTGCCTAATTTAAGGTCTGTATTTCCAGTTCTCGGCCTTGGCCTCTGCAATATCAGTTCCTGTGGGCTCCACATTCTCTGTGACCTGCCTTGATGACTCAGAAATTGAATTGTACTCCCCCACTTACACTTGGACATTCATACCTGATCTGGACCCTCAAAAGGACATTCAGATGAACTGGACCGAGCCAGAGCTCGCCTTTAGTCCAGTGGAGCTTCGACATTCTGGACTGTACATATGTGTTGCCAAGGGTGATTCAGCAGAAGGGATGATGAAGGTGAAGAGAAAGTTCATTTTAGAGGTCCAAGGTGAGGTATGGAGCAGTGGTAATACTTTTTAAACATAAGATTTGAAATATTACAACAGTGTTAGATCTGGGACAAGTTGAAGTAACAATTAAGCCAAAATGAAATGTATGCATGCTTACTTGCTTCTTACTTGGAGTGTTAAATACAGGGGTGCCGTGGCAATCTTTAGAGCAGAGAACAGAAGAACAGAAGGGGGTAAACCAAATCTCATGGGGGCAGAACAAGGGTGATACTAGTAACTAAAACAAAAGTGATCATTCTGTCATACATGAACACACCACAGCACACAGTGTGAACAGGACGAAATTCTTTCTCTGCATTTAACGTCCGGGGGCCCCAGAGCCTGGGGAGCAGTGTGTGGGGACGGTAGATTGCTCAGGGTACCTCAGAGGTGCCTAGTAGTCTTGGGAATCGAACCCGGACTTTCTGATCACAGGGCGAATGTCTTAACCACTAGGCCACCAGCTGCCCCCTGGTGCCCTAAATGGTTTAATATAACAAGGGCAGACAGTGATAAAAGCAGGACAAGACATGACACAAAATCATTAAGAGCCTTTGACTGAGTTAGCTAGCATTTAAAAATGTGTAAGAGGTCCTGCTGTATGTGTAACAAAAATGTCTTCTTATTGTCAGTGTGTGGCCATCACACATTCACTAAAACTCTCAGGAGACTTCAAAGACTGTTCTTATGATCTTCGTTATATTCAAAAGTGAGGAGAACAGAAGTCCCAGGGGTGACCTGGGTCTCAAAGGGCATTGTGCTTGGTTTCAGGGGGACTGAGGGAGGATAGAAATACATCATAAAGACACACATACTTGGAAATGTAGTCTCCTGCTTACACAGTTTGGGAAAAATACAGGATGGGGGAAGGAAAACAGAATAGATTGTCACTAATCGTATACTAATGTAAAGTAGGACCTACCTGAGATCAGGGCTTTTATTGAGTTGTAAAGAGAGCAGTGTCAGATGAGCTCATTATTGGATGCCAGCTGCAAAATGTCTGAGCATCCCTACCCTGGCTCCATAACTGTCCACGACTGAGGAAGTACACAGCAGGGGTACACTGTGCAAGTACATTGTTCTGGTACATAAATCCCCTTCAAATTTACACACATAATGTCTTCTGACATTGCACTTATAAATATGAAAAAAAATGAACAAAGATTTAAAAATGAAACTGCATTCAGAAACCAAAACCTAGTAATTGATAGCAGTTACGAATTTGAGACATCTATGGTAAAAAATAAGTTTTGGGGGTTTTGTAGCAGTTAGATTTTGGCCCATTCCTCCTAGCCAAACATACTTTCCCAAGGTTACAAGAGTCACTCAGTTGGACTCAAAATCATCTATAAATAAGATTCAAATTAGGAGATTGGCATGCAATAGAAAACAGTAAAACAATCAGTGTTTTTTTTTTTTTCACCCAGCCAAGTGGGTGAAGGAACGAAAATTCACAAGAGCAACAAGATTTGAAGCTCATGGCATTTGAAGCTCGCTCTGTGTTTGGCTAAATATTAGTTTACTCAAATCTAATTGTAGGTGCCAGATGTTTGTTTTACACGCTGTAATTTAAAATAAGTTCATATTTGATATTTCATGATGTTCATAATTCACATAATTCATAATTTAGGATTTATAATGTACATAAGCTTGGATTTAGTGTCGTTGCACCTTTAAGAAATAAAAAATTGTACTAGCACTTTAAGCACGTAGGGACAATTGCTGCGCGAGGTGCTGGATAGTGGCCGTTAGTTTAGGGACACAGCTGGGGAAGCGGTAGTCTCATGGTTTTCTGACCGCGTTGTACTATCAGCTTATAGAATTTCATTTGTACGTGTCAGTGTTTATTTGGAAACCTACAATTCACATATTGTTTGGTAAATTAACAACCTGCAAACGTAATACAAGTGGATGATTTGACTTTGGATCGTGGAACACGCGTCAGCCACAAGACTCCTCTCCCTTTTGAAATTAGAAATACCCTACACTAATGAACAAATCAGAGAACACGAGCGGAAATATTGGCGCTGTGATTGGCTAAATGTTAGTTCATTCAAATCTATTGAACAAATCAGAGAACACGGGCGGAAATATTAGCACTAGGTCAAAAAAGGTGTGGGGGACAGAATCACCTGTTTCTAAGAGTGAGGGGGACGTGTCCCCCCCGGTTGCTACACCCCTGCTTCAGGCGATGCTTGAAGACCATGAAGGACTCTGACTAGATGAGGGAGTTCATTCCACCACTGGGGAGACTTGACACATGTTTCCCTTTTCTCTTGAGCGGCTCAAGACAAGCTGTGCTTGAAGCCCTGAGAGGACAAGAAGTGACATGTTGTTTGATCAATGATGTTATGTATGGGGGTGTGTTAAGGATTTGAACTTAACACGAGCAGCCACAGGGAACCAGTGGAGGTTCCTTAGTAAAGGTGTGGTGTGGGTGAACTTAGGAACATTGAACACTAACCTGGCAGCTGCATTCTGAATTAGTTGAAGTGGTTTGATTACCTTCTGTGGGAGTCCAGCCAGTAGAGAGTATGACCAGGGACTGGATGAGAATCCGTGTAGCTTTAATGGTGAGAAAGGGTCAGATTCCTCTGATGTTGTAGAAAGAAAGACAGATCTTCATCAAGCGTGACACCAACTTTCTTACCTTCTTAGAAGGGACAATAGCCGAGTTCCCAAAAGAGACGGTAAGATCATGGCTTGGTGATGGACTTCCTTTGATGAACAGGAGCTCGGTCTTGCTAGTGTTCAGCTTGAGGTGGTGGGCCGCCATCCAAGAGGAAATGTCGGCCAGACAGTCTGAGATGCGAGTTGAGGCCTGGTTGTCGTTGGAAGGGAAAGAGAGAAAAAGTTGTGTATCATCAGCATAGAAGTGATATGAGAAACCATGTGAGGCTATAACATCTAGTACGCTGTGAGGCTTGTGTGAGGCTAGTACGCTTGGTGCTTCTTAAATGTGTTTCAGAGCAGTGTCATTCAGTTCTTTGAAATGTCTGTATATAACCACTGTCTTAACCAAATAACCAATAGGTGATTATAGAATTACTACTTCACTTGCTAATCTGTATTTTTCATCTTGTCCATTTTCAGAGATTCCTGCATTGTCCAAATGGTGGTTTGTCATTGCAAAACTGGGTGAAACAGTAAAGCTGCCTTGCAGTCCTCATTTAGAAACTGTTGCTAACACCACATATGCCAATGCTGGTTGGTCTAAAGGGCAGGGACTTTTCAAACAGCTCAACCCTGTAGTACCAGGCACTAGCAGTGAAAAGGAGCATAAAAAGGAGACCACTCGGATCTTCTGGGCCTCTAATGCCAAGGAACGTGATTGGTCAATTGAAATCATTAATGTCAAACCAGAGGATGAAGGTCTGTACACCTGTGGCGTCACAGTGGGGAAAGAGATGGTAATGTTAAAGGTGGAACTGTATGTGCAGCGTAAGTTAAACATCCGTCATTGTCACCTCTAGTCTGAACAAAAAAAAAATGTAATGAACACAGAATTTACATCTGTTAAGAAGCTGAGCTATGGGTAACTTTATTTATGTTAAATAAGAATCTCTGGCTTTCTACTGACTCCACCTATTACCACCTTGCAGCTCCTCGCTGTACAAATGTGCAGCCATTTGAGGCGTGTACAGACCCTGAGAGCAAGTCGTGGAAGTCCATAGTGAGTGAGTCCATCACTGAATTTTCTGTTAATCTCTACACCAAACTGAGAGGCACACACCATTCCAAGAACCTGCTCGTTTCGCCCATCAGTGTGGCTGAGCTACTCTCGCACCTGCTGCTCGGTAAGAAACAACAGTTCAAAAGAGTTAGCCAGTTAACATGTTAGACAATACCGTTTTACACACAGATATCTTAAGTGTATACAACAATATATTAGAGTGACATTTTCTGTCACAAATCTGGTCATAACCATTGTTTTTCTAAACATAATTGGTTACATGATTACTTAAAGTTTAGAAACAGTCAAGTGAATTTTCCAAAAACTTTTGTTATCAATGGGCATAAGTGTGACATCTCAGAGTAAAAAGTTTAACAACATAATGAAAAATACTTTGGTGTTAGCTGTTTTTATTTCTCTCTCAGGTGCTAAAGAAGAAACAAGAACAGAACTGGAAAAAGCTCTCTCTCTCCCCACTGACTTCTCTTGCATTCACTCTGAAATGATGAAGATGAGAAAGGAGATAAATGAATTAATGCTGATGGCCAATCAGATATACTACAACTCCAGTATGAAGCAATGCACACTTCTAAAAGCAGATTAAAATCAGGCATTAAAGGCTAACACTTTATGATAATGATTTAGAAGAATAATTAATTCATAATTCATAATAATAATAATTCATTAATCAGTAATGCCAATCCATAGAGTACAGTCACCATAAAGACTTGTAAGTGTTTTTATTTTTCCCAAATCCAGCAAATGAATAGTAAATGTACGTCAATATGTTCAGAAGTGTATTTCCTGTTGTCACGGCTGTTTCCTTTGTGTTACACCTGTGATACACAGTCAACTCCGCAAACAAACCTTGAGAACCGATTCACACACCCAGGTGGTTACTGAAGTGGTCAGCATTGTCCGACTGTTACATACAGGATAGGCTACATTAATGCTTCATTACTGGAGCACTGTACCGTGACCCAGCAGGATGTTACAGTTTCCTGCTTGGATTATATTTTCCAGAGTATCTGTAGAACTCTGAAGATTACCAGCTTTATTCAGAGGATCATGCTGTGGGCACAGGATTGGGCTGTGGCTGTCTGGAGTGGAGACAGCTTAGTTAGAGCAAATTGGGGGAGTTTCTCTCCCAATCCCACGTTCTTTGACCTTCTGAATCCTTGTGGCAGACAATGTTTGGAATGACTCACTCTTAGTATTGGAACACAAAACAAGCTGGCCTGCTGAGACGCCAGTCTTGATTTGGACTGGGCCATTCAGCAGGCTATGGCTTTGGACCAACATCTCAAGTCTAGAAGGCATTGCCATAATCAGCCTGCATTGCCTACTTGCCAATGTCATGCTAAGCTTTTGAGTATGACTTTTTCCTTCGGTGGGGAACCTGTTCAAGAGCCCATGCAGCTGGGGAGAGGCAGGTTCCAACTTTCAAACCAAGAGAGGACCAACCAATAAGACCTGCTTATTGTGGGGGTGAGGGGCACTGGGGACAGGAGTGCCCTAGTAGATAGGAGAAGGATGCATCAAGGAAATTGTGCGTCAAAATTTGTGTTTGCCCAACCTATTTCTTTGTCTGTACTTTTAGATTCTGGGTCAGCTGGTAACTTCTTTTGATACATGCCTGTCGATGCCTGAGCAATCATGGTCAGTGCCCTGGATGATAATGTGGTCCACTCACGGCCTGGGTGGGTCTCATCAGACACTCCCCTTTGAGAGTACCCCCGAGGAGACCCTCACTGTCCTCAGAGGTGGAGCCTCCTACCAGGAGCTCCTCACTGTCCTCAACAGCGGAGCCCCCTATCTGGAGCTCTGTTCTTGTGGGCAAGGCTCCCTCCTGGGAGTCCTTCAGCGGGGAGCCCCTTGCTGTCCTCAAGGACCACGCTCGCTCCTTGGACCTTCTCCAACATGCTCCAAATCCAAAATGGTGGATTCCTCCATCCACCTGCTGATCCAGAAGCCAGGGGCCTCATCCTCTGAGCTCCCACCACACAACATGTCCGACTTGTTCACACCACAGATGCCTCACTCATGGCATAATTCTGCTGCACCATGCATTTTTGTGGTCAGTCAATCTGTCACTTTCCTCCTTTTCCTGGCATATAAAACAGGTACCTAAGCAGACTTCCATGCTTGATAATTTTATTTAACTTTTAAAAAAACACAAAGGAACAAAAGGCATAAGGGCCTAAGACTTTAAACCAAATGAGAACAGACAACATCCAAACTAAAGGAAACAATAACTCAAACCCCTTAAATAGCAAAAACACAACCAATAAACAAACACAAACACTAAACTCTAATAATACCCAGCTGTGACTCTTCCCAAAAAGAAAACCATCACCACTTCAAAATTACAGAACCCCAAAACAATCGTTACCTGTGGCGACCTGTCAGAGCCTGAAACTAAGGCAAAGGAGGAATGCGTGGCCGCCTCCGCAGGTTTCTTTTTTGTGTACAAGAATGATGATGGACTCTGACCCTGAATTGATTACTAGGGGCTCAATGCAGTCACAGTGAGGTACTTGCATTTGCTTCTGCTGATCCTATCGACCATTTAGCAAGCTCTACACTTTGAGAGTTTTCACTAAGCTTGACAGGCAAACCACATACAACCTGGTTCTATTGCAGGTGTATTTGGGGTTTCAGTTCAGTGGCTGCACATATGGCCAGAGAGGCTTTTTCTAAATTAAAAGAACTGTTTACCATCTATATTTAAAATGCCAGATCCAGCCTGTCAATTGGTAGTTGACATTGATATTTGGAGGTTGGAATGCATTGGAACTATCACAGTGCCATGGAAACCACAGGAAACTGTATCCTTTCGCCTTCTTCTACAGGAAGCTATCAGAGGTGGAGCTAAACTATGACTTTGGGAATCATGAGCTCTTCAGAGAGGCCAGAGCCCGTACATGAGCAACTTTCCCAGCTCAGCGTGTCGCCTGCTACCTGTCAGTGGATCACCAGCTTCCTTACAGACAGGACACAGCAAGTGAGGCT
>JBBPDH010232893.1:0-12120 GCA_037974565.1 Clupeocharax schoutedeni | reverse complement strand
CTTTCATCCAAATCTTTTCTAATTTGGGAGCACATTCATGACTCTCACAGAATGAACCAGAATGATTGATGTTGGTGCCCCCCCCCCTCTTTCCCTCTCGTAAACAAAAGGCAACTATTAATTTTTGAGTGATAATCATTTAAAGGGGTCAATACAGATTGACACAACAATGTAACAGTAATGTAATCTAGTAACTACAGTAACAGTATAGTTTAAATAAGTATTGCACCACAGAGTATGATTATTGCACAGGAGGCAGGTAGCAGCATTGAAGAATGTGCAAGGGGTAACAATACAATAAAAGACAATATAGCATTGCAACAGTAGTGAGAATGGGATGTAGACAATATAATAAACAGATACGACTGCAGAGGAACAGTAAAGTGGGAAAGGGATGTAAATCTTACACAATGAATAATTGTGGATCGTATGCAAAATACTGCACTAGAGTAAAGTGCGAATGGGATGTAAATCCTTCCGAATGAATAATATTGCCCCATACATGTATTATTGCACGGGAGCAGCACAGAACCGCACTGAGTGAATATAAATCATAGCTTATCAAATTGAGTAACAGGGCATAAGTGTGCCTATAGTGGCAGTAAACAGAAGATAAAGTGCAGATGCTGTCGAAAGTCCAGAGTGTAATATGAGAGGAATTGAAGGAATAAAGTGAAGGAGGTTCACTGGAATGATACCTGGAACTAGATATTTATGTGCATTCAGAGCCTGCAGTATGAAACTGTTACAGTCTTGCAGAACCAGAGCAGAAGCTTCGATACTGTTTGCCAGATGGTAGAAGAGGGAAGTCCGTATAACAGTCCTTCACAATCCGTCACACTTTTACTGGCATTTTGCCCACCACTTGTGTTGGGATGGAGGTTAAGCATGATATTATTGATTGATGTTGATGTTTCCTGATATAGTCAAACACAGAAGACACCTAATGGCTGGGCAAAAGTCCTTACAGTTGTATCAAAGCATATGGGAAAGGATGCATATCGTGGAAAGCTGAAATTTCCTCCCTTTTTTAAATAAAATAACTTAATTTAGGTCATATACTTAAAAAAAATAAGATTATAATATAAGCAACAATTTTTATGGTTTTATTTATGTGGAAATTAATCCAATCAAGACAGTTCAGTATTACTTTCCTCAGTTCATGGTCATTACTAGTGGATAATTAAATATAATCAAATATAAGTATAAAAGCGTTCTTGCTGTCTTGGTCAAGGACTTCCATTCTCGCTGTTTATTCTACACTTCCACCTGCGAGGACAGACTGTCACTAACGTTGCCGTCTCTTATGTAAGAGGACTGCAGACCTGCATAGGGAATAGAGCTGGTCTCAGCATTACGGCAACAGAAGGACACATTCGCAATCTAAAGCACCTGGAGGCTACAAACACTTTAACCGGACTAATTTATTTGGCAAGGATTCACATGTAAACAAAATTAACTTCTAACTGTAGTCCATCTGCCCCTTTGGTGCTTATAGAACCGGAACCACCCTCCTGGTGGGCCCTACAACCTTGTGGTATATAAAGAAGTGCAAAGAAAAGCTTTCAAAAGCACACACAAACACAGACACACACACACACACACATACACACACATTCGCAGAGGCATAAATCTTCCCTGGTCATGGCATATGAGGGCAGTCTGAAGAGTGAGTGTATTAACCCAGTTTATTGTGTAGCCAGAGGGGAGGTTAGCTTTTTAAAGGCCCCATTAAAAAGTTCTGTAAAGCGAATTCAGGGTACTGAGTTCTAGCTGTGGAACAGCTTAGAATCGTCCTCTGGATCTTTTGATCTCCAATAATGAAGATGCATTCTCCTGCGTGGGGTCTCCTGCTCCTGCTATTATCCCATTCAGTGTCCACAGGCCACTTATAACGTTTAAGTAGTTAAAACGTCTGTCTAAGCTGGCCTGAGTTTTAATGGATGTCTGCTTATCCAACGTTTCCTCTGGAATCACGGGTATTAATAGAGACTTTGTCCCCCGTTTGGTACAGTAATAGACTCTACTCTCCTGGGAAGGCTTTGCAGTAGATGCTGGAACATTGCCGTAAGGATATTCAGCCACAAGTGAGGTTGTGTATAGAGGTTTCTGGATTGCAAACATTACTCCTAATCATCCCATAAGTGTAGGGTGGTGCTTCTTCACTCTAGAGCAGGGGTCACCAACCTTTTTGAAACTGAGAGATACTTCATGGGTACTGAGCCATACGAAGGCCTACCAGTTTGATACACTCGAACAGAGTTTAACTAAACATATCTAAACTTCATGTGTAATAAACATGTTTTAAATGCTTTTTAAAATATTGTTATTTCTATAAATCTATAGAAATCTATAGAACTGCAAATGGGATTAAAGAAGAATAGCAATAGAATAAAATTAAATGTTACATACTGCTCACTGGTGAATTATGCTATTTTTAGAACAGGTCCGCGGGCGTCTCGTTTGGTCCTTGGGGGCCCCCTGGTGCCCGCAGGCACCGTGTTGGTGACCCCTGCTCTAGAGACCACAGTTCTAGTACTCCAAGGCCTGTGGGCTTCATATGCCTCTGGCCATCACCTTATGCTTATGTACAGCTGGTCCATTTCACCACAGCGGTTTCAGGCCAGCAGCGCTGAGTAGAACGCTGAGTTAACCACTAACTCCTGCTGGTTTTATGTATCAGCAATTTGTTATGTGGATTAAAAAAAACAGACAAAAAAAAACAGAATGTCCTGAGGGTGTGAATGCATGCATCAGCTTTCGTACTGTTAGCTTAGCTTAACACTAGCTGTGCTGACAAGAAATAATATGTGCTTTCACATTCTCACACATATCTGCAATTACCCAGTCATGCGTAAAAACAAGGAGAGCTTATAGCTTTCTCCATAGTGTGTGGAAGTATGAACAAAAGCACTGGTTCTGTGAAGACTAGCATTAATGCTAATGGCATTAGCTTGCCAAGTTAGTCTTCACCTTAGACTATTGATGGCGTTGTAGTTGTGCTTATTGACTTTATCTTCATGTGGAAAATGAAATAATTTGCTATGGTGTTGTTAGTTTCATCAGTATTAGCAAACATATTACTATACTGGCATTGACTTGACTTGATTAGCTTCAGCTGCAAGTGTTAGTAAACATCCTTGAGTACCATTTAGTCTGGTTTGTGCCTAGCTTCAGTAGAGGAATAAGAGGACATCTTGCTGTTGTAAGTTAATATGTGTCCCTGACGCCTCTCTACTGTCAGGAGCAGGGTCAGCTTTATTTGCTCCATTCCTGCCCACAAAACACAGCTTGACCCTTACTGCTGACCCCTAGACGCTTAAGCAGGCCTCGATGTCATCTGCTGTAGCATCAGTTTCGC
Source organism: Clupeocharax schoutedeni (assembly GCA_037974565.1). NCBI lineage: Eukaryota > Metazoa > Chordata > Actinopteri > Characiformes > Alestidae > Clupeocharax > Clupeocharax schoutedeni. The sequence goes on along the minus strand of JBBPDH010232893.1, from coordinate 8,759 downwards.
TGGGCTTTGTTTGGGATGGGAGGCTGAACCATAGAATTCATATTCATTAATGAAGCAAACTCAGAGACACATGGCTGTTGTGTGCTCATTAGCAGTAAAAAACCATGGACCATGAAATAATACCTCTCCTAATGAATGTCTCATAATACAATATTTTGTATTCTCTGTCGCTGTAAACAGGTTAATCAAATGATAAATACACAAGTATGTTGACTCATCTTTTGTTTGCCAACCTGAAATAATGACTAGCGTAACGGAAAAGCACGCCTGTAGTAGAGCTGCACAATATGTCATTTCTTAATTGTTATCACGATATTTACCTGTAATACTGGAATAGCCAGAACATGCTAATGAGCCTCTAACAAAACACTTGGGTTTTTTTTACCTTTCACTGTGAAAATCCTGGCCAATTAATGTGGAATCTCTAGATCCACAGATCTTGTCATTTTTTTGGCTTCAAAAACATTTCTTAGTAACAGCTTCTTGAGCGGCTATGCATCTGTTCAGGCCCACAGTGTTAAGTTCTCTTCTCACTATGGAAAGATAGACAGATCTGAAGGAAGGGTAGATCTTGATTTTGCCCTCTCCAGTGTTCAAAGAAGAAATCTTTTAGTGCTGTTTATCAGATGCAGACAATTTTGTTTGTCCATTAGATCTTGGAAGGTTGTTTTTTCTTTGATTTCCTTCTTCCTTATGCTATACCAGAGTACACAGCCCAGTTGCCCATTGGGGATATGCGTTTCATTTGGACACTGTTGGGGAGAAAAAAACACAAATTTTACTCCAGTCATAGTGCAATCGCCATCATCATTTATACATTAACATCAAAGTACATGTACATAGTACACATGGGGGAACCTACAGGCTGTTACTGTCGTCCACGTAACCAATAATGAAGGACCATCATCACAAAACAGTAGAAATGAAACAGGTGGTCTAGAAATTTATATTAAATGTACTGTTACCTACATCTTCATCATAAATGCCCAATCTCTTACTGAATCAACATCAAATGCAATGTGTTCCATATTTGTAATTGAGCACACAAACTATTACCCTGAGCTTTGGATCTTTCTAAATCCAGAATCAGCTTCAGCCAATCACAAGTTAGTATGAAAAGGCACAGCCAATCATATAATGAAACTAGTTGAGGAAGGTGGGACTTGCTATAGAGAAACAGAACAGAACTGTTGACTGTTTGTGTTCCAAACACTGACAGAAAACAGCAGTTTCATTTTAATATTTTGTTACAGATAATTACTAGGAACAATACTGTACTCACAGAATTGTAAACATAACTGGCAGTCGGTGCTTTACTCCAAGAGTGTTCAATTTGAAATACTCTCCAGTGACATTTTAAAAGATGAGGTGGTTCTTCAAATGACTCAGCACGTGCTGGCCTTCACCCTGTGGGTGTGATCATGTGATGTGGGAGTCCTGGCTAGCGTGTGGACGTGGAAACGACTAAATTGGGCTGAAAATTGGTGGGAAATATACTAGGACTTTGCAGCAAGTCTCCTTGCAGCAAGCGAACATCACACTGGCTCCAGAGGTCTTTTATGATGTCCATCAGGCCCAATTACCCCTGACTGACTGCCCTGTCCAGTCAATTCATCTCTTAGCTGCACTCCTCACCAGACACCAGCCTGAGCAGAGAAAATGAGTGCTCTCTTCCTACCTCCACCTGCACTGCTCCATATTAACTTGACATTGTGAAACACGCTCATACATTTTACAGCACAGTCACGTCAGCAATTAGAGTGATGAACAGATGCTGTATCCTCATTGGGTCTCCTGCTTTGACTGATGTTTGAATGATGGATATATTGCAGTACCCTGAAGCCAAACCTGATACAAGCCTGACAAAAAATTATGTCCAAACCTGACCCAACCCTAACCACCTGACCTGAACAGAACAGTTATGTTGGCAGAGGCTCATATGCAGTGAAATTCTGTCCAAAATTGACCTGAATCAAACCCCTGACCTGAACTTACCTGAATCACGTGTTTTGATCAACAGAATTTTGAAATCCAATCCAACACTGACCCATATTTGGAAAACACAAGCATTTCTGATGTGACTAGTCTGGTCCTGTCATGTATTTCAAGCTCTAGCTTATAAGGTTAGTCTGGCCTTCATGACACACTGTTGTCTACAAAAATTGACAAAAGTTTTCTTTCACTACTTACAAAGAAACTTTAAGTACTTAGCTAAAATCTCCTCGCAGCTCCAGTGCAAAAATAAAGAAGCAAACATGACTTGGTTGGATGACTATTTGTTGAATAAAGGGGAAATTTTTATGCTGAACCATCGCTTTAAGGCTGCTGTGATGCTGGTTGACTGCCTTAAACTCTGCCGTCCTGCTTGCTGTACACTGTATGTGTGTGTGTGTGTGTGTGTGTGTGTGTGTGTGTGTGCTGTGTGAGGCCAGTTGGAATGAGGCGAGGCATCGCCGTATCTCTGCTGTCGTGGCCCGGCTTGGAATTCCCACTCCACTGCACAGAGCCTGAAGCTCTAACCCTCCATCCCCTGCTCTCCAATGCCTTCCTCTTGCTCAGCCTGTCTGTACCATATTTCTCTCCTCTCTCATCTACCACTGTCATATTTTATTCTCCTTCTTCTCCTGCTTTTCTCTTTTTCTTCTTGTCTCATATTCTCCCTTTTTCAGTTAACTTTCTCTAGCTCTTAACTTTATCTCCCTTTCTGCTCTCCCCCACAATGCTCTCTCTCTCTCTCTCTCTCTCTCTCTTTCTCTCTCATTATATCACTTCTTCTTTCGTCTCTCTTTCGTTGCTCTCCTATTGTCTCATTCTCTGACCCCTCTCTCTCTCTTATATTGTCTCATTCTCCTTCCTCTCTTTTCTCTCTCTTTCGCTGTCTCTCTCTCTCTCTCTCTCTCTCTCCTCTTTATGTTGGCTGAGGTCTGCCTATACATTGTGAACTCTGAGGGCAGATCTATCCCAGAATCCATCTGTAATCACTGATTCAGCTTTGTGTAATGGCCACAGGGTTTGTGAGTAAACTGCTGCAAGACACCTAAACACACACACACACACACACACACACACACACACACACACACACACACACACACACACACACACACACACACACATTGGGTCTGATTCATTTAGACACACATTTTGCACACACACAGACTACAGGCCCACCAACAGACTCTGCACACCACTAGAAAATGCCAGCTAGTCTTTATTTTGTGGTGAATGGTCTTAGAAATGGTCTTAAATGGCATTTAAAACTGCTATTATCCAATAGAGCCAATTGAATGGCATGCATGTGTACATTCACATGTGTAATTCAGTGGCCTTGGTCCAGATCAAAGCAGCACATCGATAAGATACAACAGAATCATGAATCATGCTGCTCCGAATCATGCTGTACTCTGTTCTATCTGAGCTCCTTGGTTTCACCCATGTCTTGTTTTATGTCTTGCGATATTTCAGGGCAATAAGCCACAAGAGAGGCTCTGCTTTACCGTGTCTTACATGATGCAAAGTAGGGTGAAATCCCAGTAACACGCAACCTCAAGAGGCTTACTGCTCTTATTAGGAGAAAAAATGGTGCATTAATTAAGTTTGTGGTTAATATGTGTGTACTGAGTTTTATAATAGCTTTGACTGTGCCTCAGCCTCATTTAATCCCATTCTATAATTACTGATCAAGTGCTTGTGAAGATATGATGAACACCTGTCAGAAATGTCTTTTGCGCGCACTCAAGCAGCTAAACAGAGAAGAAATGATTCATCATTCAGGCTTTGGCCCTACTAGGTCACACTTCAAGTGAACTGCACTAGAATTTGCCCTTGAATGCTGAATCCTACTCTGGAGTCTCAGCCCCCAGATAGGAGGTTTATAATCCAAACAGGCTGAGACCCCAAAGCAGCTAAGCAGAGAGGGAACAATTGTTCATTCAACCTTCTTGGTTGTCCTTCAAATTAACTGTAGTAGATTTTACCCTTGAATGCTAAATTCTGCTCTGTGGGTCTTGGTCCATTTGTTTTGCCCCGAACCAGGGTTTGCATGGCAGCGATCTCACTCGCTCTTGTACTTGCTTCAGCATTTCAGGTGGTCTCAAGCTACTAAATCTTTGTTTCCTGTGTATATTTGAGCATGCCACACAAACATGGATCCCTCTAATTGGTCCTAACAAAGTTAACTTTACCATTCCATGCCAGTGTCTGTTAAATCTCTACACATTCTGCTTTTTGAGGTACGGTTTAGTGATCAGCTGAATCACATCTTATTTAATTAGGGAAAGTAAAAAAACACTGCTGTGATCAACACTCTCCTCTCACAAAGGGACCAGTTGGGTGGTAAAACACTACTAGAAATATGTTCAAAGTAAATATTACCCTTTTGTTTAAGAGTAAAAAAGAGATTTGTTTTCTTTGAATTATTCAAGTTCTGTAAACACTGCATCATTTCTCATATTGATATTTCCTTTAAAATTATGCTTCAAAGAACAAGGTTTTTATTGGGAAAATAGGAGGAATATTTTCAGCAGTTCTTAACTGAGACAAAACTGTTCAGTTTAATATTTGCACCTATTAAAGATAAAACCTGAGAAACTGAACATGTTTGCAGTGGTCTCCTATTCTTTTTCGGAGCTGTATTTATGTTGTGAGGCAAGGAGGCGGAGCACCTTACAATGTCCGCTGGACTGAGTACAGGACTCCTCCCTTGACTAGAGTTGGGTGAAAGGCATCAAGGGTGGAGCCGAGACGCTTGGACTCTCCAGTGAGGAAGGTAATAGAGAACAGACAGAGATTAGGAGGGAGAACAGGTCGAGGGAGGACAGAGAGTAAGAGTAGTGAAGGGAGAGTGACAGTGAAGAGAGCCTGTGGTTGCCAGTGGTGGTGGTTTTGTTTGGTGTTTTGAAATAATATGTCCTTTATTTCATAATGAAGCTGTGTTGTGCACCTGTGCTGGTGTCTGGGTCCGTTCCTGAATGTGTACTTTTATTATTTTTGTTATTTTAACAGTTGCGTGTTCCTTCATCTAATGTGTACAATTTCAAAGATGCCATGTTTTCTAACCATACAGGCCAGTGTGTGGGAATAGAAGCCTGTACTGTGTTAGCCAGACTTTAAGGGGACATTAAGGAAAGCTCCAGTGACACGTTGCTGTTCACTGTCATCACCAGCAGTGTCAACACTTTCGAAGGGTCAGCATTTTATTTTCATGCTCACATGAGACCACACACACGCGCACACACACACACACACACACACACAGACAGGCACAAACACACACACACACACACAAACACAGGAACAAATATGCATACACACAAACACTGGCAGAAGCACACACACACACACACACACACACACACACACACACACACATGCATGTATACACACTGAGGCACATATGTTACATATGCTTACATCTGAATAGACACATGTCCTATGAGGATGTCTCCCATCTAGAGCTGTACCAAGTTCAATAGCAGACTTGCACACATACACACGCACACACACACACACACACACACACACACACACTGCTTATTTCCCATTCCTCTGCCTTTGATCCCCACTTTATGGATTCTTTCGACAGCCATGCTGTGCCCCCAGCTGAGCTCGATGAATAGACGGCGAGGCTGAGAGTCTTTAGAGCAGCCCAGCTGGAGAAAATGCTGTTTAGCTGCAGAAGAAGTGACAGGCCTTTCATCCACCCATACTGTACATAAGCTCCTGAAACATAAACTGAGACAAACTCACATCCATCTGATAGGTAGGAGAAGGCTTTGGGAATATGTGTTTTCTGTAGAAGCCCATTCTTATCAAGTATCAAGTATTTTTTTTCCAAGTGTTTTTTTTTCTGATTCTGGCAGCAGTATCCAAGTTCAGGCTCAAAATAATGATAGCTGAAATAATTAATGTTTTTGAAGATTTTAGTTCATTTTAACAGTATAGTGTATATGACAGTATCTATAGCATCTGCCTTTTAATAGATTATTTAGCATTCTGCTGTAATTTATCCGTTATTCCAGGCATCGCATGATGGATAGTTTAAAGTCAAATTGACTTTAAACATTTTTATTCCATACTGATACATGTCTTCAAGCTATTACATTGTGAAACTGTGTCCCTGAAGAAAAGGCAATGGCTTATTGCATAATCACACCACCACATATCAAACCCATCACATATCAAACCTGCATTGTGGAGAAGTCCTGGCCGAATGGGGAGTATTTCCCCTTTGGGATTTCCACATTAGGTTCAGTCCTAAGCAGTGAATTTAGCAGGTAATCAATATTCATTAACAGTCATTGAATTGCCTGCTCTTAATTTTCACCTGAAAAGCTGCGCTTCTCTTTAGCAACACTTTCGTGCTGTGATGTCCTTGAGCAGTGAGTCTTCATAGTACGTTTCTCCTCAGTGGAGCTGTAGCTGTGTGGAGGCTGATAGAACTCTGCCCCTCCTCCTCAGAGACCCACAAGTGATGAAAAGCTGTAATACGTGCCGCTGTCAGGGAAGATGGAGAGGCTGTTCTGCTATCTGCTGATATTATCCTGCTGTGGCTCCCTGCACAGATAACAGCTCTATTGTTTTCCCACCTCTCTGTGGGCTTGCTGGGCTTGCTTCCTCCACTTCTCTTTCTGTTCCATTATGTTTTATCACACTCCATGTGGTTTCATGGTAATTCCTTAATTAAATTAATTGTAGCGGGGTTGCCTGTCTTTCTTTCTTTCTATCTTTCGTTCTTTCTTTCTTTCTTTCTTTCTTTCTTTCTTTCTTTCGTTCTTTCTTTCTTTCTTTCAGTGTGCGCACTTTAATATTACAGTGTGTGCACTTTAATTTTATGCACATAGAAACAAAATATGACATTGATAGCAGTACAACAAGTAGCAGTTATGCTAAATTAGCTTCCTACAGTTCCCAGGGACTTTAATAAACAACTGTCAGTACAAGTGGTTTGATGATATTTGGTTCATGCTATCACAACTCATCACCCTAGATAGATGCACCATGCATGATTGCTTTCAGACTAATGACAAGGAAGGTAAGAGAGATGCCATCAGTCCCTTAAAAAGAGTTGAAGCTTCACCTGAAAGCAGCAGGAAGAACAGTAACAAAGAAAACGATAAGTAATGAATCTCACCACCATCATCTCCTTCCCTACAACTTATGCTAAATTCCTTGGCTAACAAAAAAAGATTCAGAGACGGCATCTAAAAAACATGCAAATATACCCACAGTGAAGTATGGTGGTGGGAGTAGCATTATATGGGATGTTTCTGAGTGATAGCCAACTAACTGATCCACTATTTCCTTTTACACAATTCGTCGGACACCCTCTATCTGACAGCATTAGTAGCATTAGTCAGTTTCTGACCATACAACTTTGGTTGATACTGGAAATTTTGAAAGTTGCTCATTTTCAGCACAGCTCTGACAAAACATGGTAGGCAGTCTCTCTGTCAAATGCAGTCTCTAAGTAGACCTCTGGAGCAACAAGTAAAGGTTTAATTTAACAGTAATTTAGCTCAGGTGTCCAAAATGTATGTTCATTCATGCCTGAAGACAAATGAATGTGCCTGAGATCTTGGCCTCAAATTATGAAAATTCTTATTTTGTTTTGTTGCAGTCTCGCTCTGCACCCTGATAAGATCCAAGTGGCCACTGGCCAGGTGGGGAAGGATCCATATATCTGCGTCTGGGACTCGTACACGCTGACCACTGTATCCATCCTGAGAGATGTTCACACACATGGTGTGGCTTGTTTAGCCTTTGATGCCGATGGGCAGGTGAGTCCCTACTCCATCACTCAAAAGACAAAACAAACAAAAGGTGAATTTTTAACCTGTTGGTTTAAAGTGCGTGAATTGCATACCCTGCATTTTTAAAGTGTCAGAAAATAAATACTCGTTTAATAATTACACCGACATTTCTAAATTAATCTCTATTTGGTGCATCTGTACTGCACCTCCAGTTACATCACACTTGAAACTGAACACTCCTTGATTCGTGAAAGATGTACATCACAAATTCTGAACAGTACAATACAGTCATTATATTTTAACAGTAAAGGTAGAACACGTGTGAGTCTGGTCTCACAAGTTTTCGTGCAGCCATCACGATATACAATGTAATCAAAATACGTGCTGCAATCACGTTTTAGGACAGTGCTTCACTTTTTCGTGCAAGGACAACGCTTCAGTACCCTATGTATTTTAATTCGCACTACGTTGGCAGTGACTGAGGGACAGTAGGAGAGAAATAATGAGCTAATTCCTTAGAGTTTTTATTTGCAAAGCAGTTGAAACAGGTTGAAATGCCGTGAGACGAGTAAAGTCCCTAACCTTAACCATAACCCTAACCTTAGGGTACATTTGCCGGAATAATTAACGAACACACTCTATAAGAACACATTATTGTCACTGAACAACAGAATGAGCTCTATTATAAGTGGGAATTAAAGTGTGTGTGACTTGACCATGTTCTTCAGGTGTAACAGTGTAGAGATTAGGTTGAAATGATATTGGAAGAGGTTTTTGTGTGAACTGAGTTTCTGAGTTGCTTGTTTTTATCCTCTTTTCTTAGCGGCTGGTGTCTGTTGGTCTCGATGCCAAAAACACAGTCTGTGTGTGGGACTGGAAGAAAGGGCGGGTCTTGGCAACAGCCACAGGACATTCTGACAGGGTAAGAGAGTCAGTCTATCTATCTATCTATCTATCTATCTATCTATCTATCTATCTATCTATCTATCTATCTATCTATCTATCTAT
>JBBPDH010232892.1:0-25247 GCA_037974565.1 Clupeocharax schoutedeni | reverse complement strand
TAGAGCTCGTTACCGACGTGGATAAAGACTTATTTCCAGGACATATTATTTAACTCGCTATTGCTGTCTCTCCTGTGAATGTCTGTCAGCTGCGTGTGTGTGTTTGCATAACGCCCGCCTACCTTTGCCTCTGATTGGCTTACTATGAAATTTTACTCCACCTTAGCCAATCATCATCTCTTATGCGGTTGTCTCGGCCTCACCAAAGAAAAGAAAAAAGCTGTGCTGTGGCTGAGAGCCCGGTCGGATGAAAACAGCGTAATTACAGTAACGCACGGCACGTTATTGACAGTAACGGTAACTGCGTTGTAACGATGGAAACAGTAACTGGTTAGATTACCCGTTACTGAAAAATTACTTTAACGCCGTTATTCCCATTACTGGCTTTAAAATATAGTATGTAGCGTCACCATGCGCTGGGACCTTAAACAGACGCAGACAACATAGAATTTTGGTGGTAATACACTTTAGTGCTCTTTCTTTACCAGTTAAAGGGGTTTTGCAGAGAGGAGTCCTTGAGTGTTCTGTGAGGGTGTGGTCCTCTGGGCTGGAACATGGACAAAGGAAGGAAAATTAAGCATCTCTCAGTTCCAACTGAGGAACTACTCTCTGAGTTACAAACTCTCTCCTATCCTCCCTGAAGCAGCCCTTACATAGGGTGCTATCTCTTCATTAAGGGTGATCACAGATTGGGTGCAGGTGTTCCTGGTGGCCTGATCATTTTCTTTTTTGCTGTCATTGGGAGTGGACCCTTCAGCACCTTCCATGTTGCAAAATGAATGTATTGATTTATGAACCTTGAATACCGTTGTTGGATTATGTGCATAAATAATCATTTATTATTAGCATTATAGAAAATAAGTATGTCCACTTAAACCAGAAGCCAGTGACACTAGAGAGCCGAACACTACAATAGAGTGGAACGCGGCAACTGGCAACATTATACAGATCTGAATGATTCATCCTAGAAGAGTTTATATCAATCAAGCGGCTGCAGAGACATTAGTCACGTAGCTGATTTATCATCCACTTTAAACTGTCTGGCTGCTGAACACCACTTGTGTTCTAAAGTTCAGTTAACATGGTAGAGAAAACATTGCTAATGAGCTGTCATATTACAAGATGAGGGTGCTCCTTTGTTAGCTAGCTGGAATAAACCAGACACTAGAATTACACAAGAAATTCTTTACCGCTCATTTGCATAAACCACAAAAGACCACAACATTAACACCATAGTCAGAAATGTTATCTGAGGATGAGAAATTCTTTCGCTAGGCACTTGGAGACTCAATAATGTATAGCATCTATATCCTTCAGCTCTGAAAGGCTTCATGATGCACTTGACCTTTTTATGACCCCTGCAGTATTGCTGTAAAACTTTAAAACCAGAAGCAATTGCTGGGGCCCTCATTTGGATCAACATCATTTAAATGCTAGACCTGGATTTCCTCCGGTCCCTGTCATCATACCCAAGAGGAATATACATAAAAAAAGCATTTGAATATAAAATATTCATAATAGTATGCCTCCCCTTCTATGACTGAAAAGCAAATACACCACATGTGAAAGTGCAGATAGCCTACAGCACGCATCGGTAATGTAGTGTGTGGCTGTGCATGTGTAACATTAGGTGTATGCATACATGTGACTGAGTGAAGGTGACATTCCCTTTAAAACGTCCTTAGTCCAGGGTTTTCGACTTCTGTGTCTTTGTAATCCCATTGTTTCAACCAGCAAATGAATATTTTACTATTCCTTCTGCGCGAAAGCACAGCTGAGAATATGTGTTATGTGTATGTGTGAGAGCTACTCGCTGTGACTGTACAGTTTAGTTAAGCTGTGGTTGAAAGAGTCTTGACTTTGCTGTTGACACTGTCTCCTCAGAGATGTGATGCAATTAGGATCTTTTTCGACAATATAAACATTAGTCAGACATGTGCAAGCTGGCATTTAAAGGGTGTAAACCAGCATTCAGCTTCTTTTTGAAGGACCTGGGGCCTTAAATCTGTGACTATACACTACAAATGTATTGGGAGACACCTGTTTTTCAGGCTTTGGGCTGGGCCCCTTGCTTCCAAGGAAGGCATTTTGGACAATTTCATGCTTCCAACTTTGTGAACACAGTTTGGGGAAGAACCCTTTCTATTCTTGCATGGCTGTATCCCAGTACATAAAGCAAGCTTCATAAAGACATGGTTGGATGAGTTCAGTGTGGAAGAACTTGAGCCCTAACCTCAACTCCATCCAGCACCTTTGGGATAAACTGAAACAAAGACTGTGAGCCAGACCTTCTCATCCAACGTCAGTGACTGACCTCATAAATTCTCTACAGAATGAATTGGCACAAATTTCCACAGAAACTCCAAAATCTTGTAGAAAGCCTTCCAAGAAGAGTGGAAGCTGTTATAGAGGGATCAACTTCATTTTAAAGTCTATGTTAGAATGTGTCCCAAAACTTTTGCTCATCTACTGTATATTACACAAGTCTCTATGTAGTCTCTTGTCAGTTTTAGTCTCTATGACTAAATTAGTTCATGTCTACGTTAGTACTTTACCAGAGTTTCTATTCATAAATGAGGTAGTTCTAATCTTAGATAAAGATTTATATTCCAGCATGAATGGTTTTACTCTTTGAGTCTCAGCAAGCTAGCTGTCAAGTGTGATAAAGTGAATGCACTCCACCATACGGTGTTAACACATTTTGCCACCGCTGGTGACAGTAGGTTATCTGGTGCAGAATGACTGTATAATTTTAAAATCAGCATCGGTAGGTTTGTACATTATGATTAAACAATCCTGATTCTTGACTGGTGATTAGAAGAGATGACAGTTAGGTAAAGCATGGCCAGGGAAATGTTGACATTAATACAGTAAAATATTTTAGTGGCAAACTAAAAAAAAAAACCTCCATGTCTTTTCATCTAGTTTTTTATCTTTGTTATCCCCCCTGCAGGATTTAAAATGGAAATGAAGCTCCTGGAACTCAACTCTTCTGTCTCAGTCTCCACTTTGGAGAATTTTGAGAACTTGTCGCTGGACTCAAGTCTTCATCGTCCACTACCTGGGCCCAACGTCACCTTCGTAGGCTTCTACCTCCATGAGCCCTCCGTGTCCGCTATCTTCATTGTGTCCTACCTCCTCATCTTTGTTGTGTGTATGGTGGGCAATGCAGTGGTGTGCTTCATTGTGCTGAGGAATAAAAACATGCGAACAGTCACCAACCTGTTCATCCTCAACTTGGCCATCAGTGACCTGCTGGTTGGCATTTTCTGCATGCCCACCACCTTAGTGGATAACATCATAACAGGCAAGTAAAGATCCCTCATATTTAGGAAAATATTCCCCTTGTTTTTTGTTCATTCAATAAGAAATTAAACATTACCACTGACTGAAGTGCAATAGAATTGTTTTATGACACAATGGTATCCATTTAGATCCGCACATAAAAAGCATCTGTTTACCTGATATTTCCCCATTTACCTGATATCTGAAGTTGTACAAATGAAAATGTGAAACTTCTTTAATTTTAACTTTATAATACCGTGCCAGAAAAAAACACCCCACTTGTCATGCATTCAATGTTTTCTGTATAGCCAATGCATTAACAGGACTCATCATTTAATATTCTGATTTTCAGAGAAAATGTGGGGCTTTAATCTGTCAGACAAGGGGGTTTCAGCTTTCACAATATGAGAAGAAAGCCCAAAATGGAGGTGCTTAATGGGACCTTTCTGGTATGCAGTGGTTGGTACCCACCAAAGTGGTCCAAGGCTCATTTATGCGTGTAGAAAATGAAGGCTAGGCTGTCTGGTCTAATCCCACAAAAAGCTACTGTAGCACAAACTGCTGAAAATGTTGTGTGATGTCAAAATGCATCGCAGTTTGCTGTGTAAACTGCTGAGCCCTGTCCAAACCAAAGGCATCTACAATAGGCATGTGGGCATCAGATATTGTTGAAGTGATTGATGAAGTGAGCGATGCGATTTTGCTGGTTTATTCAGAGATCTTCAGCTGTGGCCCGTATCTGTTGCTCCTCTGAACTTTTTAGGCATTGACATGACTTTTTATACATCTTAAATACTCACACATTCATTCTTTCAACCCATCCCATTTAGGCTCCTTATCATTATCACTACATAAATCCTATAAAGAACATTAAAGCGTATATAAAGAGTATTCCTTCACTTAATTTGCTTATTCATCTAACTATGCCACAACCTATGGGAAACTGAGGGGGTTTTCTTTACGTGATTTGCAAATCCCACCCTGTTAGTTTCAACTAGTAATAACAGATGTGGTCACTTTCTGATTCATATTCCAGTCACCCTTTTCACAAATTAGATTATATTTTCTGGACATGCGCTCTATCTGATTCTGCTGAACTCCCCCTCTCTTGGAATCCAATCTGAACACGTGTTCTTATCCGGTCCTGCGGCCATTTTACACTTACAAGGGCTTGTGTGAAAAAGAAAAACCTGGGCCTCTAAACTCACCGTCCCTTCTGGGGTTTTCTGGATAAGCACCTTATCTAAGTTATGGCCCTTCTAGGCCTCTTGGGGACTTTCCTTACTGCTCAAAGCTAGTCATCCTTACAGAGGCCTCTGCCCTGTCATTCAGTCTTGAACTCAAGTAAACCACGCATCACAAAGTCCACTCAAGTTCAACTCTGCACCTGGCAAAAACTTGAATTGAAGAGGATTTTTACATCAAAGCCAATCACCACTGATCAGCAAAATACCTCTTCAATATGGACCATGGAGCAGTGGAAGAATCATGCCTGGTCTGATTAATCTCTTTTTGTTTCTTCTCACCAAGAACATCACTCTCTTGAACTGATATGTGTCCCACCTTCACATAAATGCTCAAAAGCCCACTTTAAAGCAGAACAATTACGTCTTGGAGAGAAGTATGGACGTAATAACCTTTATTGAGATCCACATCAGGTTCATTATCTTAATGAATCGTTGCTCATGCAACAGCCATGACTGCCATTCGTTCCTGACTGGAACTTTTTAATATTCTTAATAGCTTGTAAAAATTGGACCCAGTAACAGCTGATTATTGAGAGATAGCCTCACAGTTCCATAGTCAAACCCCCCTCAAAATATTAATTTCTTTGAATGTAGTACCACAGGATGAAAAACATACCAAACATCATTATGCTCCAATTGATCCTGATGCAATCTTTTAGCATAGCCAGTCAACAACATCAGGAAATGGGAATGTTTTTAATGAAATTTTTTGTCCAACTGAATCTTAAATTCCAGTCATTTAACTCACTGCTAGGAAAAGCAATCTTTTAAATGTAGCTTTTTGTTACAAATTTGGCTCCGTATTGAAGTGGCCTTGTGTTTTTAGTCCCTAGGCTTGGAAAGGATATCTTTACTGTTTACTATGGCTATTGATGTTAAAGCCCCAGACCCCCCCCCCCCCCCTTTTTTTCCCGCTTGAATATGAGAGATTCTGGCAGACAGAATCCACAGTGTCAGAGCTCAAAATGAATCTGTAGTCTCTGAATTAGATTTGACAGCTGATTTCAAAGACCTGAAACCACAGGTGTTTGAGTTAGTGAGACGACTCAACACAGTCTGGGAAGAATTTGATGGCAGGCATATACGTAGGTAATGATCAACCAGAATCTGTTTATTTTTAAGACTGTTAGGCACTGCTGAGGTACCCTAAGCAAGGTACCGCCCCTACACACTGCTCCCAGGGCACTGTGTGCTATGGTGTGTTCACAAATGGTGACAAATGGTCACTTTCACCTCATGACAGATGTGCCAGTCCCTGAGGGTGTGGCGGGGCCAACAACTACTGTCCAGGCTAAAATTAATATTATATACCAATTTTGGATGGATGATCACAAGTCACCTTTATTTTTATGAAGTAGGTTTGGCTCATGGTGCTTAAACTTATACAGACTACAAACTTCTCCAGAAAATCACTGTGCTGAAAACAAGAACACTCATTCCACTACCAAAACACAAACCCAAGACAGTTTAGAGCACTCCACTGAAAGATCATTTCCAGTGTCGCATTCGAGGTTGAGTCAAGAGAAGCTGACGATCTACAAAATATGCCAAAGTTAATCAATGCTCAGTCATATGTGGGAACAGAATCAAGTCATATGACCGATGTAAACCAATGACACAAGCTAGCATCAAAATGCAAAACCATCAAAACCTGTTAAAACACAAACGCTGGCTTTGGACAGTTCATGCTATTGCTAATGTTTAAAAGGCCTACATAGCCAGTGCTGCTGTACTCCATAAAAAGAGGGCAATAATGCAGCTCCAGCTGGTCCCTGTGGCAAACCATTTCAACCTCTAATTTATGTGGATGAAAATAACCCCACAACTAATGGATAGGAAATAAAATGGATAAAGATGACTACAAACAGAGTTCAGAGTGGGCTAGCAAAGACAAGCTATTGTTCATGGCTGAAATTAATTCCACACCAAGCACCATCATTTTCTCTGTGTAGTAGATAGTCAGCCAAATTGTTTTGCTGATAAATAAAAATGACATTCCCAGAGAAAGAAACACTGAACGGCAACCTTCACCCATCACCTTCCAAATGCACTGATCCAGCACTACAGGTGCAGCCACAGCCTTCTCCACCCTCCTGTGAACACAATGATTGACCAAACACCACACCCAGAGCAATCACAATCCCCACCACTTTTTTTTTTCTTACACTGAATTGAAGTTAGAACTGTATTAACTGCTAGGGGAACTGCAATCACTAATCACTGCTGTCACCCTATGCTCTCTTTCAAAATATCCACTTCACTCATGAAAGAATTAAATTACAAAAATAATGTGGGACTAAATCCTCACTCTCTCAGCCAGCCCACAGGTTTTACCCAATACTGTCCCATCTCGGTGCCCTTTTCCTTGTTCTCTTTATTCATAACACTAAATAAACGGCACGTGGGTCAAAAAACACAAAGTAAGGATGACGAGCCCAAACAGACACAACACAGGAATGCGTAAGGTGAACCGACAAAGGAGGGAATTCAACGCAGGCTATTTTAACAGAGCCAAAATTTAAAACACTTGAACCTAAATGTTACTTAATCCCTGGCCAACTGTGAGTCCTTAAACAAAATATAATGTTATAGCCATTATGTTTAAGGCCTTGGTCCTTTCTGATCATTTCTGAAGTTGACATGCTAATTTCTTTGGATATTCAATTTTTTTTCTGCAAAAGTGATGTCCCATGTTATATGATGTGGTATATGATGATAAGTGGTGATAACTACTGGTGATGTATTACAGTAGCACCTAAGTTTTTAGTAATTTAATTACAAACATGTATCCTGATGTAGTTACATGCAATTGTAAGAGTACCAACTGAAGTGGTAAATTTACATCTGGATATAGCAGTGAATCCATCCCTATTAGTTACTTTGCTCCATTTATTAAGTGTGTGTGTGTGTCAGAGTGAGAGAGAAAAAGAGTGAGAAATGAGAATGAAACCTGTGGTTTCCTATTTCATTAGTGTTAGAGCCTAGAAAATAATGATGTAATTTGATGAGATGAGCTTGGACAGTGAACTACAGGATGATCAAACTCTGAATTTAACTGTATGAATAAATGCTTACAGTCAGACACTATTAGTCTATATTAAAATTAGCTAACATATGAGCTTTTACGTTCACAAACTGGGAAAAGCAGTTGTTAACTGTTTTATATAAGGGTCAGTCTATTGTTGACATGACAACTGATGACCGCTGCAATTATGCAATTGCTACGGCTTATTTTGCTAAAGAACTTGGGCAACAAGGAAAATTCCATTTAACACTGATCAATTAGGAATTAATGAAAACAAGCAATAGTATCTGACGATAGACATGTTTAATGAATGTACATTTAGACTCCAATGACAGCACTAGGTTTACAGTTAAATTTCATAGATGGGATATTATCTGAGAGTTGCTTAGGTTCATTTGGTTTCAATTTTTTTGCTACTGTGTCATTAGAGATGGCAAAAAAAAAAATTGTGTCTTATTAGTTTCTCTTATTCAAATGTGTGAAGTGTTTTGGGAAATGATTCTGGTTTACAATAGTATTTACATCCAAATTCATTAGTGTGCAGGTGAATGTGGTTTACGTGTAGGATGTTTGGGTTTCTCATAGAAAGCACACTTTTTGAGAACAATTAAAAGGTCAGCTTTCAGCTTTAAATATTCTGGATTACAGCCTTTTTAACCCAACAGCCATACCTTTGTCTAATTTCAGTGGCTATACCACATTGTCTGTTTCAGAGTTGCTGTAAGGTCAAGCATAGCTTGGACAATTGGTTCTAGAGAAATTATGCTGAAAATGCTGTTTGGCAGGTTGGAGATATCTAAAATGTAGGGCCTAATTTAAAGGCCAAGCTCTGCCTTAATCAGGCTCTTTCTCACTCTCTGTCTCGTTTCCAATCTTTCAAACTAACCTTTCCATGCTCTTCTAATTTGTCAGTCTCTGCTTTTTCATTACTTTTATCCTTCAGTCTTTTATTAGTGTCCTCAGTACACTATATCATTCGCAACAGCTCCGAGGCTGACAGCCTCACTGACTCGTAGAATGTAATTGACCACCGGAACAACTCCCAGGGGTTGCTCCTAATTTCAGGAGTGTTTAAAAAAAAACACTGAACTTCAGACTTAGCCTCTCCTGTAATCCAGAGGCATACAGAGAGTCTCACAGCAATAAGTCAGGGTGCTCTCACTAAGTGGTGCCAGTAACAGGAAAACAGAGAGGGGGGGGGAGAAAACAGAGAAAAAGGTACAGAGAGAATTAACATGAATGTATATTTGTGAGAGACAGAGGAAGAGACACAGGTACAGTTAGAGAACATGGCAGTGTGTACATAATGACGAGAGAGGAAGAGAGAGAAGGAGAGCGAGAGATAGAGAAGATGATTGGGGGCTATTTCATCATTACTGCCAAAGAGATAATGATGTAATTTGACTCTGGTCATCAAATGTTTTCAGCTTGTTCACTTTTTCAGCTTATTCACATTCTCTGGTACAGCTATGGGAATGATTTCAAAGTGCTGTAAAATACCAGTGAGAATGTTACGAGTATTAATGGGCCGATTCATTTTTTTTTCTTACTCTGGTCTGACAGGTTGGCCATTTGGAAGTCTGGTGTGCAAATTGAGTGGGATGGTACAAGGAATATCAGTGTCTGCGTCTGTTTTCACTTTGGTGGCCATTGCTGTGGACAGGTAGGGAAACTGGTATGCATTTGTGTGTGATGTGCAATTTTGTTTTCCTTATTCTGATGCATTACACATATGAGAAAATGTGTCTGGTACAGCCCAATTGCGCATAGTGCAATTGACACTTATTTTATAGACATAAAATTATGTCTTTTGCCACTCTCTTTCACTTTCTTCTCTCTCAGGTTCCGCTGCATCGTCTATCCATTTAAGCAGAAGCTTACTATCTCCACATCCACTCTCATCATCATCATTATTTGGGTCTTGGCCATCTCCATCATGTGTCCATCAGGCGTGATGCTCCAGGTCACCAAAGAAATGCGGGTGTCCATCCTGCTGGGTGATGGCAATGCCACTCAGCCCTTCTACTGGTGCCGTGAGAACTGGCCCAACCAGGAGATGCGAAAGATCTACACCACTGTCCTTTTTGCCAACATCTATCTGGCCCCACTGACTCTCATTGTCATTATGTACGCTCGCATTGGGATCACGCTTTTCAACACGGCTGTTCCTGCTCCTGCAAGCCAAGCCGGGGCGTTTGGGTCTGGTTCTGGGTACGGGCCCAGAAAAGCGAGTGGCTACGAGGGCAGAGCTCACACGGTTTCCCGAAAAAAGAAGCGTGTGATCAAGATGTTGCTGGTTGTAGCCTTGCTTTTCATCTTGTCCTGGCTGCCTCTGTGGACACTAATGATGCTCAGTGACTACGCCAGCCTGAGTGAACACCAGTATCGTGTCATCAACATCTACGTCTACCCCCTGGCCCACTGGCTGGCCTTTTGCAATAGCAGCGTCAACCCAATCATCTACGGATTTTTCAACGAGAACTTCCGCCGAGGGTTCCAGGCCGCCTTCAAGCTGCAGTTCTGTTCAACCCAGCAGGGCAGGAGGAAGTCTCACTCACACCGAGTACAGGGCAATGCAGTTCTACCCACAAACTTGCACTTGACCAAGCAATCTGAGGTAGGAGCTGGGAGCTGTAGACCAGGGCTGGGTCTGGTTCATGGAACTGGAATAGTGGTAAATGGGAGAAGTCTGGATGAGAGCAGCCAGTCTTCAGGGAAGGAGAACCAAAAGGAACAGGATCTTATTATGGAGGATCTAGAAAAGGTGTGTATCCTGAATGCAATTATTGCTTAAGTTATTTTTACAGGCTTTACATGGTGACATTTTCAGACACTATAACATAAAAACTCTCGTAGCGAGAACCTGTGATGTCACAAGCGGTGGGCGGAGTCTTATATGTAATTGTTGTCTATATCGATCTCTTTTAACGGTAATAATATGCTGAATAAGCCGCCCTTGGATGCTGAAATAAATTCTGGTCATGTGAGTTTCTCGTTAGAGGGCGTGGCCTGTCACTTATTATAGTGAGGCTCCTGTTGAGCTCCTGTCTCGTGTAATTGCGAGCCTGGCACCAGCACCAGTGTAGTGGAAAAGGGGTATCAGAGGGCTGTGACAGTTTTAAATAAATGTCCTTATTTAGTTACTTGATTAACTGGTAAGTCGCATGGAAACTGTTTTATGCAACCTGTAACTGGTTGTGTGCAGATTTTACTAAATCATAGTCAAATCACAGCCAAACTGACACAATACATAAATAAATGGCATGCCCATGACAGTTTAGAAGCTTAGGAAGATTTAGTGATATAGGGAAGTCAAAATAAAATGAAGGAACTACTGGGACAGTTCAAATAACTGTTTTTGTGTAATATAATGCTAAATAATGCTAAACTCTCAGCAAGTTTAATAAGGTGTACCCCTAATTCAGTACAAAATGGCATTATGTCAACATACATAGAAATCAAATATCTTTCCAAAATCCAAGATTTAAAATGACCATGCAGCTCTGTGAGGTGTGTATTGCACACACATACAGCTTCAGAAAAAAATAAAAGACCAGAGCAATCTATTTTTAAATCAGTAAGTATGACAACCATTCCTTGCCAGTGTCTGTTAAATTCCAACAAAAGCACCTCATTCTGCTTCATGAGGGACTGATCAATGAAATCTTATTTATAAAACCATATATTTAAAAATGCTGCTGTAATCAACAATCTCCTTTTGCAATGAGACCAGTTGGATAACAAAGTACGTAAAAGGTAGTTATTGCCATTTTCTTTAAGAAGTGATTTGTTTTCTAATAATAATTTAAGTTCTATAAACACTGCATAATTTCTCTTATGTTGATGTTTAGCCATTTCCTTTAAAATTACATGGCTGGTGTAGAAATGTCAAAATAAGAGTTCATACAAAAACAGACCAGGGATAATAACACATGCTCTTTGATTTTACGTATTATTTACTTTTTTTGTATTACAGGCGTGCTAAAAGACTAGTGTTCTGCCTTCCAAAGAAATAAAAATTTAAGAAGTAATAAAATTCTTTTTTTTTTTGCAGGTTATGTATGACCTTTAAGAGGACATCAAAATTTGATTTCAGAAAAAAAAAAACATGGTGAGCATTTCTGGTTACATTATACTTTGTAATGTAAATCGTGGTCTGAATGATCATGGAATAACATTTTCTGTTTGAAATGTTAAAGCGGACATGTCCGAGAAAGTGTGCCTCAACAGCTGGCAGCAAGCCTTCTGCCATTAAAAACAACAAATAACAAAAAACCTCTTTAAAAAGCCTTTGATACCAGGTTTGGAAAAGACAAGAATGGAAATGCCCATCAACCTTGAAAAAGCTCACCTCCTGTCATCAGCATGAACTGCTGTTTGTTCTGACTCGAGAAGGCCAGGCTGAAGAGCATATAAAATAGCAGGTAAATGTAGGCTACTAGCACATGATGCCACTTCCAGTACATGTCAATGGACAACATGAATGCACTTCTCTGCTTGGAGAGACTGAAATCTATTATCACGTATAATGTTTTTGGCTTGAGAGAACCTCAAAATTCTGATGGAGTAATGCAGTTTTGAATGGACCGGATCTTCATTGAAATGGAAGATTTTCTGGAGATTTTCTGACATTTTCAAATGATTTCTCTCTGTCGTGTCCTGGCTTGCTTGACTGTACTCATGAACCCATTGCAGTGACCTGTTGGAAGTGAAAGGAACATGGTTTTCTAAAAAGCTCCCAAAAGCCTGAATGAGTAACAAAATACGGCCAAAGGGTAAAGCTGTCATAGTTTCATCGGATGATTATGAATGCCTCTCTCTCTCTCTCTCTCTCTCTCTCTCTCTCTCTCTTGGTTATTTTCTACATAAAATGTGACCTAAAGCACACAAAAACATTTTTGCATTGCTTATACTGAAAAGATAATGTTTACATGTGTATGCATGGTGGATTTACTGCCACTCTTTTGCTGCTAATACAATATGTGTGCTGTCTATTAAACTAGAGATAAAAAAATATTTATTATTAGCTGGAAAAGTATTGTGAAATCAAGGTCATGAATTGGCCTGTGCTATGCTTTCTGCATCTTGTACTTGTGTTGAACAGATAGTGTTCATTACAAATGATGTGAAAGAGGTTGCTCCCCTTAAGCATCACATGTTTAATGTCCCAGCCTTCAGCAATGTCTAATAAGGCTTTCTGACTGTTCATGATGTTAAAGTGAAATGTTTCAAAGGTACTCTCTGTGACAAACAGATGACAGAACTGGGAACAGAGGTGACCTTATTAAATTTGCTATAAAGCATTATTTTGGTATTGAAAGGCAAAAAAACCCTTTTGCCCATTTTTTTAAATTATTATTATACATTTAAGCAACAGGCCAGGAGTTCTAGTGTTATTGTGAATAATATTGTGGGTAATTTATATATGACACTGAGTGTGCAAAATAAATTGTTAAAAGTGTTAAAAGCAAAAAAGAACATTCAGATTGTCAATGAAACTGAACCGAACTAAAACTGTTACATTATTTTCAATATTTGCCATGTGCATTTCTTTTTGTTCTCTAAAGCACTTCACTCATTATATTCTGTTCATTTCTGTTCACTCCACTGTTTAGTTCAGTCCTTACAGCTTCCACTTGAGATGTTGCATAAAAGTGATCAGTTTAGGAGTTCTACTGTATGGTTGAGTGGTGACTGTTGATTGCTCACCTAACTGCAAGCTATTGGACACATGAAATAAAGCACTGCCCACACATTCAGAAAGTTCTGATTTCAAATTCCAGGATTGCCAGTGGGACCACTGAGGTATCCTTGAGCAAATACCGTGCTGCTCCCTAGCTGCCCACTGCTTCACTTGGAGAATGGGTTAAATACAGAGAACAGATTCATGCTGTTCACACTATGTGCTGTGGTGTGTTCACCTATTACAAATTGACATTTTACTCTGATTAGAATGGCCAGTGAGATCAAACACCTACTACACACTGCTAAATCGGCAAAGAGAAAGGTAAACATCAAGGAGGTAGTACAGAACCTAGAATTATATGGATTAGTGTCTATTTATTTCGTTAGGATTTGCTCAATGGTGATAGCACACCTAGAAGTGTGCCATTAACTGAAAAAATAGATATATCAAAGAAAGTCAATGTGAATGGAGGTCAAAGGATGCTGTTAAAACTAAAGTAAAGTGGTACCTTATAGTCATGTCTGAACACACCACAACACACAATGTGTGGATTTCTTTCACTGCTTTTAACCCATTCACTAAGTGCAGCAGCGGGTAGCCAGCGATGCATCACCGGAGAGCAGTGTGAGAGGACGGTAAATCAAGGGTAAATCAAGGGTAAATCAGTGGTGCCACTAGCAGTCCTATGATTTGAACCTACAACCTTCTAATTTTGCAGGAGTAACTGCCTAACTACTAGGCCACCAGCTGCTCCACTAATGTAAATTTTTACTCCATATTTTTATAGCTGCTTTTGGATTAACTGACCTAGTTCCCACCCTGCAATCTGCAATATTTCATTGCAAAACTTCATCAAGGTGATGCTACGCTACTTTGATTCTGATTGTAATTCTTTCCTGAATGGAATAACTGGAACATAAAAAGCTCCTTTGGGAAAACCCCTCAAATAAAATTCTTGGGCGATGCTCTGACACACACTCACTTTCACTCTCTCTCTTTCTCTCCCTCCCTCTCTCTCTCTCTCTCTCTCTCTCTTTCTTTCTCTTTCTTCTCCAGCACCCTTCTTTTTTGAATGTTATGTAGACAAAATTCCAATGTCACTTCAATGTTAGAATGCATGGCAGTTCATTTTTCAAATATTTATGTCTACATTTCTATATAAAGGGAGAAAGGGGCTCTGACACAGTTGCAGTGTATTCAGATGTTTTATATAGAGGCTTAGTTCAGCATTTGGGTAGTTAAGCTGGCTCTGCAGGGCTTTAAGACACATCAAAAGAGGCTTTGAAACCTTCAAACTTGGGGAATCCTCTTACTGATCAACATGCTTTGCAAACAAAGAATTATATGAGTTTAAGATGTCTAAAGCTAGTGCCCATACAAACTTAAACATTAGCCTTCTGAGCCCAACACTGTGACTATAGTTGTTCTTATTGCTGTCATTTTACAGTTAATTACATAGTTTTGCTATGGTTTGCATGTATTTTCGGCATCTGCTGTCTGCACTACTGGCCTTTTACACGACATTCCAATAACATTGCTGTAAGGATCATATTAAATATATAAATCTGACTGTAGTATGGCTTTAGCTTGAGAACTACTTATGAGTAAATTTCTTTGATTTTTTGAAAAATAAATGTCCAGAAAAGAAACCAACCTTGTTAATTATACAGTGAAATGACAAAGGCAAGAATTATTTGTTTGGCTATTTTTGTTTGGCTATTTTGTTACCTTTGAAACCTGTTTCTATAAATAATGGTTGTCAATATTGTTGTAACTTTTGGAGTTTGTGTTTGGATGTCATGATGTTTTTATGATAAATTTATATATGACAACTTTTATCAACATACTGTCTGTTGAGTCATATCTGATGTGGAATGTCAAACTAGTGGGACCTCATGGTGTCGTTAGTATGTATTATAGTAACCAGTATTCTGCCAAGACAGTTAAACGCAAGCAGTCTTACTAAACAGTGAAGGGGTTAGACATATGGTTTGGCACTTCACAATAATTAAGAAGCATCGAGGACCGTGTTTCTACATCATTAATTTTTGCTGTGTTTGTTCAGTGTTCTTGTGGTGGTTATGTTTTGTAGAGACATTCCATGTAACCAGCTTTATCTATATTGACTACCTATGAGATCAAATATTGAGGTCAGGTGAGTTTATGTAGCATATAGCATTAAAAAAGGGGTGCATTTGTCCTAAACCCCTTTTCACACAAAAAACAATACACAAAGCTAAACAAGATTCTGTTCAAGAACTGTTATTGTATGACTTTCCTTGCTTTGAATTGTTTTTAATTGTTGTAACTGACAAAGTAGAACAAATTAATAAAAGAAAAAATGTTTGGTGTTGGACATCATCTTCATGGTGGAAAATATACAATTTTGTGCTAAAGTCTTAGGGGGCAAAGGTGTTGCAACAAGATTTAATTGTGAGTTACTCTGCATAAGAGCATCAGTCGACACTAAAACAGAATTCACACACAAAAATATAGAACAAGATAATTGCAGCAGACAAGGGAACAGCTGGTGTTAGCATTTGTGATTTTCAGGCCAAAAAGACATGAGCCCACAGCAGCAGAAAAGGAATTCAGTAGGACTGGTATTTTCTGGTGTGCTTACCAATCAACTAAATTCAGGCAGTAATGTCGGTCTGCTACTGATGCGTCTTGCAACTACTCGGACCAGGTCGTTCTTTGAGGTTTTCGGCGAAGTTGGTAGCACAGTGGGTAGTGCTGTTGCCTCACAATTGTGAGCGTGGAGTTTGCATGTTCTCAGTGTTTGGGGGGTTGGGTTTCCTCCGTGGTCTCCGGTTTCCAAAGACATGCGTGTGAGGTGAATTAGAGTTGAGTGTATGGTGTGTGTGCTCTGTGGTGGGCTGCCACCCCACCATGGTTGAGTCCATGCCTTTTGCCGTAAGACCACTGTGATACGCTCCAAGTACGTTTGACCCTAGTAAGGATTCATTGGTTACAGAGAGTGAATAAATGTGACTAGGAGAGTGAGAAGAGAGTAGCAAAGAGAAAAAGGAGCAGGGAGTGCATGTAGCCTCAGAAACAATTAGGGAAATAAGCAAAGATAAGCTTTTTTATAGTACATCATTAATGGTGACAGGGATTAGTTACTAAACTGATACAATATGGATACATTTACAAAGTTGTCACACTTGGAGGACGAAGAAAAAAGCTGATTTAAAGAAACATCATGATCATTATAAACACAAATGTCTGCAGACCAGAAAAACAGTGAACACAGCTTCAATGGAGGAGACATAAAATGTATTGCAAAAGAGGAACAAACTAGATGGAATTATACCAGTATTTAAGCAAACAATGTGTCAAATGTAAAATGTATCTCCTGTACCAGAATATGAGGAGATAGAAAAGCATTAAATCACCAGACTAACAGAGACTTCATCAGAGGAAGTGCTTAGGAAATGCATAGACCAACAATCAGGATGACAGGACTTCAGCCACAGTCTGACAACGTTGTTGAAATGAATTTACAACAGTCTGTAACAGACTGATGGTTCTTTAGCTGTGGAACTGAGAAGCTAGCAAAGAAGAAAGGCAGCAGGTGGCATAATGGTTAGGGAATTGCCCCTGCGATCATAAGGCCATGGACTGCTTATGGGGAATACCAGGATGGATTAAGGCAACCTGGCATACTATCCCCCCACATGCTTCACTCAGTGAATGGGTTAAATACAGAGAAACAGTTTCACAGTGTGTGCTGTGCTGTGGTGCATTCATGCTTGACTATAAGATGTTACTTTATTTTACTTTTCTTTATTAGGATCACCATCAGCTTCCATTTGTGGCTGTTTTATTGTGGGACCCAATTAACTGCAATAACAATAAAACAAATAACAAATAAATAAATGGATCAAAACAGTTAAAACACTGACACACGCACGGGATCCAGGAAATGATGCACGCATACACAGAGTATATAAACAAGAAGCAGGTGGCAACCTGTGCTCAGTCATGGAGTCAGTGTTCATCCAGCCCTACCCAACTCTCCTGTCTTTCTACTGGCACCGTGAGTTTATCTACTCACTGCGTGTGTGGGTGCAGAGAACGCAGATTCCTGGTGGAAATTTTTACTGTTTAGTGAAGCGTTCTCAGAGCAAAGTGTGTGGTCTACCAACACTCTCGTGTCTGCCCACGATTGGGTTCATCCACCATGCTACACTGGGCTAGCTGTTAGTCAGGTACGTTCTTGTCTACTCCTCTCCGTGACAAAAACAACAAAAAACAAAACAAAATAAAACAAAAACAAAAATAAAATACATTTTCCCTGCACCTGAAACACTAAACAATAAGCCTGAAAACAATCCAATAATCTATTTAATCAGATTTAGTCTTAGAGACTTTTTCCAAGCAGAATACACCTTAAGAAGAACAGTTCTCTGCTCTGTTTGTTCCTGAACAGCACCAAATTACCGGTTAGGTACATTTTACACCCATGACAAAAACCTAAATAAACCCTTTCTATGATTAATAAAAGACCAAGCTTCTCAGGGCAGCTGGTGGTCTGGCGGTTAGAAAATTGCCACTGCAATCAGAAGGTCAGGGGTTCAAATCCCAAGACTGTCAGTGGCACCCTGAGGAACCACTGAGCAAGATACCGTTCCCACACACTGCTTCCTGGAAACTGTGTCCCCGGCTGACTGAATGGGTTAAATTAGGGCTGGGAAGTTAACGTGTTAATTGGATTAATTAATCACAGAGAAAAATAACGCATTAATATTTTTAACACCATTAACGCGTATAGACATGTGACGTCACACTTTGTAGAACTGCAGCCAGATACTCTTGGGTAGAGCTCGGATACTCCGGATCCTTTTTCGGATTCGGCTCCCTCTGAGTCACTCAGTAAAGTGATCCGGATCTGCGAGTCACTATACGCCGGGAGATTCACTCATTAGCCTCAGACCGAACGCGGGCACGTGCTGTGCTCGCCGCGAGGGTTTGCGTTTTTCTAAAAAAACAGAGAGAACCCACTGCTCTTGCCCCGCGCTCAGCTCAAAAGTAGGCATGGTTTTCTTAACTCTCCTGTCCCGGATAACAGAGTTAGTATTAGCGCTAGCTAGTGAGAATATACAAGAGAGAGTATGCTGTGGGCTTTGTAGATTCAGGATACTCAGAGACTTTTAAGATTAGCTTTTCCTCCATGCCCGTTGTGTGTGTGTGTGTGTGTGTGTGTGTATGTGTGTGCGCGCGGGTATGTGTGCGTGCGTGCGTGTGTCTGTGTTTGTGTAGATGTTGGTTTATGTCTTTGGTTTGTGTTCAATAAGTTACAACTGTCATATACTGTAACCTAATTCATAGGTTTGTGTTCAGTCAGTGATGTCATGACCATTGTAGCCTAAGGTAAAGGCTTGTATTCAATAATAAATTGTAAAAACTGCTTCTTGTAATGTCTGTATGTGCAATTAAATGCGATTAATTAGATGAATTAATCGCCACACCATGTAATTAATTAGATTAAAAATTTTAATCGCTTGACAGCACTAGGTTTAATACATGGTTTCGTGCTGTTCACACTGTGTGGTGTGTTCATGTATGACAAATGGACACGTTACACCCTTAATTTTGCATCTACAGTTAGCCAAGATAATTATCACAGACTTTTAAGGAGCAATAAAGAGCTTTGCTGGCTGCTCTGTACTGTGCAATCAGTACTACTAAACACAGTAGTTAATTCTAACTCCATTCGGTAATGCTTTGCAACTCAGCATTTAAATTGTCCCTCAGCTCCTTATATAAGTAAAACCTGTTCAAACGTTCCATGATATATAAAAAAAGAATGCTAATATTACATTGGCAACCTAACTGTCAACATTAGACTCTGTATGCCAGAAAGTGTTCCAGGTGTTTATTCTGGGGGTGGGGATATAAAACCGAGATGAAAGCAAGAAAATAGCACTTTAAGTAGTCCCTTGATATTACACAGTAATAAGCTACAGAAGGATAAGCTACAGAACACTTTAGCTCTTAGGAAAATGACAGCAAAAGCAAGCTTTCCCTGGAGTGGATCTTAAAAGAACAACCCATGATGCATTATTAGATTATCAAAAGAGATCTGGAGAAGATTTACTCTATAAGAAGTATTAGTCAGGGGATTTAAAAAAGTATGGAGAGTTCATTAGGTTTCTGTCAAATGTCAGTGCAAAGATGGTGTTTTAATGGAAAGTAGCAAACATCACAATATGTAAAAGGACTTATACATTACTGGCAGCTTAGTGGACATTGTCTTGTTTAACCCAGTTTGTCCTGTATAGATATTCCTGCCCTGTGGCTTGGTTTGATGCTGGGCTTAGTTATTCCTTGATTGGCTGTGCCTGCTCTCAATAAACACTCCATGACAGCTGACTCTTTTTACACTTTTTAAGGTTTAACCCTATTTTCTTTTGTTTTTCTGTCACTCTCCCATACCTGGTGCTGCTTCTGCCCCTGTTTCTGCAATGGAAGGATAGACTACATGCTCAAATGTATTGGGACACAGACATTTTGGACAACGGCATACTTCCAAATTTGAGGACACAGTTTGGGGAAGAACCTTTTCTATTCCAGCATCACTGTGTCCCAGTGCATAAAACAAGCTCCATAAAGACACAGCTTGATGGATTCAGTGAAAAGAGCCATACAGAGCCCTGACCACAGCCCCATCCAACACATTTGGGATGGAACAGAGATTGTGAGCCAGGCCTTCTCGTCCAACATCAGTGCCTGACCTCATAAATGCTCTACAGAAAAAAGAATGAGCAAAAATTCTCACAGAAACTCCAAAATCTTGTGGAAAGCCTTCCAAGAAGTGCGGAAGCTGTCACAGTTGTACAGTGTGGACTAAGTCCATTTCAAAGTTTCTGTATTTGAATGTCATTAAAGTCCCTGTTAGTGTAATAGTCACAAATCTTTTGTGGATTTTCAACTGAATTGTGTGTCCCGGACCATCTGACCCTCCGCCAATGCTGAGAAAGAGCCCTCACTGCATGTTAACTCCCTTGCTCCTGATGAAACTGAAAACCCCAGCCAGAGGGGTTGCAACAGCTACCTTGCACTTATTTTTCAGTTACACTGGACTTTAACATCAAAGCTAGTTTCCTGTATTTAACATACTTTTGTCTAAAGAGGCAGCCATTATCTCTATCATGTAGTATTAATAACTACTTAAGCCTAAGACACTCTTTAAATTATCTCGAATAATAGTCTTGTTTTTGCCTTACTGTTTGGTGTTGACACAGGGCAGGATGGGTCCCCCTTTGAATCATGATTTCTATCAAGTCTCTGTTGCCTTTGACACCTTGGGCATGTTCACTGGCATCCTGAGCCTGAATTTCTGTAAAGCTTTTTTGTGACAATGTATGCTATGAAAACCACTATATGAATACATTTGTCTTGCCTTGACATTTATGGCTAAAAAGACAAATTACAAAACACTAGAATGCAGTCAAATTCAACAAAGTTTATTTGGGTAACTTAAGGGAAAAAAAGCCACCAGGGCAAGCTCACTCCCCTCTTTTCTGATCAAGATAATGTGGCCATATCTAATCCTAACACATTTACTGAACTGTTATGATATAATTCATTCTAACTTATATCAGAAAATATTTAAATTATTACCCCTACATCATTTTTCATTAAATAGTAGTGAGTTTATGTTTTGTTTGTATATTAGAATTAAGTGAGAGATATGAACACTCGAGAGGCTCCACGGGGCACATCCTGGACTGCTGTAGCGTCAAAGGGCAGCAGCCAATCAGCAGCAAGGAGAAATAAATAGCATTCTCAGATTGTCTACTTTCAAACCTTCCACCTCCGAGTACTCCGAAATACTCCGAGTATTTCATCATCCCAAGATGCACAATTCTTTGTTTCTCTCCACATTACCAAAAAATATAGTTTATCTATGTTTTTCTATATTTTTTCTATGGAGATGTGGCTGAATTTACTTTAATATTTGTGTTACAAAATTGGTAAATTATATTTTTCTAATTTAGCACATAACCCAGGTGTAACAAAAGCAAAAAATGTGGAGGATTTCAGTAGATTCTGCATTAGTGCGGGGGTTTTAGTGAACAACTATTAGTTTGGTTCTCAGAAAAAATCTGCACTGGACTGAAACAGTGATTGCTGATAATAGCAATTATCAGCTAATAGCACCACCACCAGGGTGGCGGTAGCTCAGTGGGTAGTATACTTGCCTCCGTACCAAGAGGTCACAGGTTCGAATCCTACCTCCAGCATACCACCACTGGGTCCCTGAGCAAGACCCTTAACCCCAAGTTGCTCCAGGGAGACTGTCTCCTGTAGTTACGGAATGGAAGTCGCTTTGGATAAAAGTGTCTGCTAAATGCCATAAATAATAATAATATTTATAAAAATAATTTAGATTGACAGTTGGAGTACAAATGCAAACCTTTCCTTGGAATTTCAGTCTGGCTTTATTTTGTTAGAAGTAAAGAGAATTCTACATTTTCTTTTTCTAATTCTCCATCTGGTTGCACTTATAGTATGCATCTGGCTTTATTCAACAAAACAATTATAATTCATTTTTACAACCTCTCTTAATCATTTAGAATTACAAAGGCTGTGTTTGTTCCTGTACCTGAATTTGTAAACGACTTCTGTTCTGATAGGTTATCTGCTGTTGTGCCTCATTCAAAAAGCTGTCTGGATTAAAACATTCCTGATAAATGTATTATGGATGAGTGAAACTATGCAGCTATAAGCAGAATAAGGGGATATTTGCAAAGTCTCTAGTTTTCATGACATCACAAAATAGTGATTTTCAAATAAGCTGAAGTGGATTTAAATAACCACTGTTTTAAAGTGTAAAGTGTTTATGTACTACATCAACCACTTACATTTACACTTACATTGGACCTTGATATTGGTTTCTAGTTGATATTGGTTTCTAGTCTAGACAACAGTTGGTTTCTAGTTGTTGTCTATTGTTATGCCTTATCCTGGAAAGATTGGTCAATGTCTCGCCGGGGGGGCGGTGGGAGGTTTGGTTGAGGGGGATATGCGCACGTCTCAGCTTTTTGTCTGGGAAACAAAAAGTGGGGGGGGGCGCGGGGGGCTAAATGAATGATTTTGTCCCTCCCACTATAATAGTTCCGGTGCCCATGCATTAGATTGTACATTATGATTCAAGATGGATGGGACATTAACACAGCAATTATTACAAGGGTTATTGTGGGGAGGTGCAGCCAAAGAGCACATTGCAAAGTATACGGGTGAGGGTGGTCGCGGAAAGATTAAAGTGGGTGGATTTTGCTGTAGGATGCGAGTGGGTGTGGACATTAATAATCAAACCTATGTAGACCTCTATGCCTGATGGCTGTTTTGAAAACCTGCCTTCTAAATAAACTTCCTTGCAAATGTTTGTTTTCTCTAATTACATCTTTTGTCAAGTAAATGCTCAAGCAAAAAAATCCATTATTTTGTGCAGATCTTAATCAAATTACTAAATTAATGTAATATGTAATAGTCAACATAGAACATATACAACAAATATTTTTTTCAGAGAGAGAGAGAGAAAACAAGAGAGACAAACATAAAATGTAAATGTGATGGATTTTTGTGCTTAGTTTTATTTAGACAATCAACAAAATGTGAAATTTGTCCTTGTTCAAATTTCGCATGAGAGTAGGTGGGATAGTGCATAGAACCAAGAAATGTTGATGGATCGAATGCAATTTAGAGAAAGCGGAGCAAACAGAAAAGCCCGCTATTGAGGGAGAGTGCTGAAAGATGAGTGACAGAGAATGAAGCTAGAAATTGATGGGAAAAGTGAAAATATGCTAAAAGAACTGAGAGAATTGACTGAAGGCCATGTCACAAACAAATCAAAAAAAGAAACGAGAACAAAAGAGAGCAGCAGAGAAACATTTCAGCCAGTACCCCTGACAGTGTTATACAATGATGAGTTCTGTCTCAGCAGTGCTGCTTTTACGGTTATTGTTATGCTTAAAAGATTCAAAGTGTTCTTGCCACATTTCAGCTGCATCCATAAAAACCTCGCCTTCCGAGACTCATGTGGAAGCAGCAGCTTTGTGACTCCGAGACTTGTGTTCTGTTTCTTGTGAGTGGAGTATAGATGAACACTCATACTGTTCCAGAATAAGAACCGGTGTGAAGGGAGTAGGGAGCATTTTTGAATAGTGTGAATGACATGAGAGCATTCTAGAACATTGCCAGCGGTGGTGAGAACGTTCTAGAACAATATGAATTAGCAGATCATTCTGGAACAAATTGAATCAGGAGAACCTAAAAGAACAATGTAAAACAATGATTACATACCAGCACATCATGAGTGGACAGAACATCAAGGAGAGCATTGCTGAAGAGGATAGAGGAGAGTTTTCTACACTTGACAAATTTCTAGAACAGTGAACATTTAATGAGGACATGTAGGACACTCTCTCTGGAATACAATCGTTTAATTGGGAGAGCAGATATTAGCAATAGTAAATATGAAGAAAGTTCTAGAGATTCCAACAAAACACAAACAAAACATGACTCTTTATTAAACTTAACTTGGTGTTGCTGGGTGGTAGTGGGGAAGGAGGACCCTCTTGCAGGAGCCAGTATCAATAGCTTTAATCAAATTGGTGGGAAATAGGACAAAGCAAGGGAGGGAAACAGACACAAAACTCTGACTGCGTGTCACGCGGCTGGCCGCGAGGGCATGGAGCAGGCAGAAACGCGGGGATCCATGCAGTACGTGACTTTATTAAACAAAAACAAAACGAGCAAAACAAATAGGCGTGGTGGCCTCCAGGAATTCGAATACAGAAAAAGCAGGACACAGGCAGGGATAAGAGGTGATGGACACATGGGAAATAACTGACAGACACAAAATTATAAACACAGGACTGGGCAGGGAGAAACATGATGCAGCTAGGGAGCACAAACAGGAAACAGGTGGGGAATCAAAAACACATGACACATCAACAGGACAGAAAGGGCTTTCAAAATAAAAGAACACAAACATGAACAGAGGACACCCAAAAAACCTTAACAAAAATAAATGGCATTGACCAGCCACTGACTAGGCCGTGACACTGAAGTCATTAGCAGTCATTAGCAGTCATTAGACAGTTTTCCCATGGTTGCTATTGTTGCCCCAGTCCCTTTTTAGTGGTGAATGCTGACCTTTTCTAAGACAAGCAAGGTCTGGAATTCTTTCAATGTTCATCTGGGCCCTTTTGTGACTTCCCATTGTTGCAATTTTGAAAGAATTTAGGTAGGCTGGCTACTTCAGCATTTATTCCCCTGTTTTTTAATGTTTTTTCTTAATTTGGAGACAGTGGCTGTTGCTGTGGTTTGCTGTAGACCCAGGGCCCAAGAAATAGCTTTCCAGACTGATATATTTTAATATCTTAATTTGTCAGCTTTTACAGAATTTGTTTTGATTGTAACACAGTGTGCTGTGTCTAGAATAGAATCATTGCCATTACAATGCACAGGGATGTACACTGTGAGGGCATAAGACAGTCCTATAATTTTCATATTAAAAGGATTCTTTGATTCAGCAGAGCTGGAAGTAATCAAGCCTACGATAACTGATCTTTGTGATCAATGAAAACTGGTACATTTCTTGACTGAGTAACTGGAGGGAATTATGCTTTCACACAATACCAGTGAGCATTTTTCCACCAATAAATGATGTGATAAATGTATTAAAATTAGTGGTGAGCCATTATCGGCCGTTAGCTGTGCTGTGTTAGTGCGAGACTTTTATTGGGCGATAAAAAAAATATCGCCGTTAATCTGTTCATAAAGTTGGGTCAGGAGCTGGGTCTGTACTATGCAAGCTATGATAACTTTCAACTTGATATTTTAGCGTGGATGTATACCTACTGTGAAACAGGGACGTCACTAGGGCGGAAAGACAAGGGGGGCTTAGCCCTCAGGGTTGTAGGAAGGAATTAGCATGTATAGAGGGCTGAACACTTTTCACCAAACCTTTCCTTTCACTTAAGGAAAC
>JBBPDH010232881.1:0-12120 GCA_037974565.1 Clupeocharax schoutedeni | reverse complement strand
CACACACACACACACACACACACACACACACACACACACACACACACACACACACACATACACACACACACACACACGACTGGGAATTCTGGCCCAGATGAGGACAGAAAGATCAGAATGCTCCACTGAGCAAATAGACTAAAAAGATTAACCTTGTTTACCTTGCCAACTCTCTCTTTCTCTCTCTTTCTATCACTCTCGCCATACTCCCTCAAATCTCTTGCCATCTCTGTCTCTCCTAATCTCAGCAATCCTCTCTATTTCTGTTTTTGTGCTTCTCTTTCATCATCTCTCTCTCCCTGGCCTGGAGTACATATTTTGTTGTATCATTTGTTCTCTATTTCTCTCTCTCTCCCTCTCTCTCAGTATCTCTCTCTCTCTGTCCCTCTCCCTCTCTCCATCTCTACTTATCTCTCTCACTCTCTCTCTCTCTCAACTTAAGCCCTCAATCAAAGGAAAACTTAATCTTTTATGAAAACTGACTCAGTAGATATCTTGCAGATGTCCTCGTCCAGGCAAGATTTGTTGATAAGTGTCTTTTCCCAATTTGGCTTTCAAATTTTAATTTTAATTTCATGCAAAGAATGATGGAGAATGTTCATTCAATATTGACTCGCAGGGCTGGTTGATGGATTCCTCCTCATTTAGAATATGCTAAGGCTACAGAGACAGCAATGACTTTTGAGTGTCACATTTGTGCTCCTTATGCTATTTCAGTTCTTTCGTTATTCCACTTTATGCGCTCTCTGTCTAAGTCCATCATACATTTACAGTTACGTTATGTGGCTCCATTTGTCAGTCGCCAATTTCAAGGCAAATTGCTCCAAAAGAAATGGTCCAAAATCACATCACTGGTCAATTTTATGTTGGTCGCTTATTATATAATGTTCACATCCAAAGCTGGAAACCTTTTTGGCTTCTCCTGTTAAGTTCCTTTTTTCTAAAGATTGGAGACAATAGATTTGTTATAGCAACTTTAAGGCAGGGGTGATCTTGGAGAGCTGGTGGATAGCCCAACTGCTTGAACACATCTGTGTATTTTGTCTCATTTGTTGTATAGGCCTGGTGTCTAACTTTACCCAGCCAAGGTGGACCACTTACAAGGTTGGGGATTCTAATGAAAAGTGTACACACACATTTTTCTACTCAGCTGCTTAAACTGCACTTGAACTTCCAGCCTGTTTCATTACAAAGGCCTACCTTGTACTTGCACTTACAGACCACTTTATCAGCTCCACTATACAGCTGTACGACTGACCTGTCCACAAATATGTCATTGTATAACTGCTGTGGAACTTGGGCAAGCTGCATTGAACACTAGCAAGTATCTCAAAGGCAGATTAATTTTGTCTAATGATATGTGAAATATCATATATACACATTTTCAGGTTTGATTTTTTCTGGACAAAATCTCTATGCTGCTCGGTGGTTTCCTCATACAGGCCTTGCAATATGAGGCTACAGTAACAGTAACAAGTAAGTGGACTGTAATTCTACTTTCTTACCATTTTACAAGATCCACTTACTGAATTGTTGCAAATAAAGTGACATGCCCTATAATGCATAGGCAAATGCTAATAACAGATGAGCACTTTGAGAAAGATGCTATATTAACCTCTATCTACACATTAAAAGAAATAAAGAATTTTACACTACTTGTAAAAGGTGAAGTTCACTTGAGTATCTCTCAAGTGTCCACATCCTCTGCTGGGCTAAGCACAAGTGAGCGTGAAATTCAACCCTGGCAGAGGCATCTCTTGGGCACATCCAAGCGAAACGAGCAGCCAAACTCGGGAAGCAGCCTCCTGGGAAAGCCGTATCCTAATAACTGGGTCTGCAAATGTATTCAGTGATTTTGCGAATTAATCAGAAAGGCAATTAAGAGATGTAATCTTCCAGTTAAGTGGTTTTTGTCTTGCGTTTCTCAAATATCCAATACAGTTAATGCTCAGAAAAGTTCTAAACCCAAAGCCGTTTATAAAGACACTCCGGGAAAGAACCCCTTAGCAGTCTTTGTCATGGACTAGGATCAGAAAAGAGCCATCCACATAATAACACGGTTTGAGGAAACTCCTTCAGATCTCCCTGATTTGTAAGTATCTAGGCAACTGGAAAAATGTTCAAGTACATCAATCGGCTTAACCATTGGCCTAATCCTCTGCATAACCTTTACCCACTTAGTAAAGGGGGATGAAGAGAATGGTATATATAAGGAGACCCATTATTCCATTTGGCATCAGCCATCCATAGCCAGGCACACTTGGCCTTACTGTGTCTGGGTGGGTGGGAGTGCACTCACCCTTCCCCTGAACACTTTAGTCAATGCATCTGTTAGCTCATGTAACAGAATTTGCAATTAGCATTCTCCCCCAAAAATGTAGCGGCTGTCCATTGAATTACAGGTGATCAGGTGATTTGAGAAGCTTCATGTGACCCCCCCTTTACTGATAACATGGGCAGTGAGTGTAGGTACAAGTCAGATGGGCCTAAAAAACTGGCAAGTCTGTAAGAAGTTTAGTTTGACGCATAAAAATAAACTCTAACACCGGCCTAAGAAAGTTAAGGCAGCATAACAGCCATGATGTCTCCACTGATTTAAGACCAAACCTTTATGAGACACCACACACACACACACACACACACACACACACACACACACACACACACACACACACTACAACCCCTGCAGCTGACTCTAGGTGTGTATCTGTGCTGATGGATGGCTTTGAGAATGGCGGTGGACTGATAGATCTTGCGGAAGACGGGTAGATACAAACACACACACAAACACACACACACACACACAGAATGTCCAGACAAACATATGCTGTGCATCATTCCAACACTCCAAGAGTAAGATTCAATCACACGCGCGCACACACACACACACACACACACACACACACACCCTGCAGAGAAATGATCTTATCAGCCGTCCACCAAGAATCATGTAGTCCGCTGACAAATGATGGAACGAGTGTCTTCTGAAAAACGACTAAAACAAAGTGTCCGTAATTCAAACATATTCTCTCCTTCAACATCCTTCACTGATACTCTCTCTCTCTTTCTCTCTCTCTTTTTCTCCCTCTCGTAAAAAAAAATCAGACTACGTCAGCAACTTCATTGTGGAGCAGTTTTGCTGTCAGTTTGCTGATGGTGCATTGTCCAACATAGATCTGCTCATGGGCATCTGCACACATTCAAATTAACATGGTGAGTTCATTTTATCCCCCTCCCCACATACACACACCTCAGTACCTAGTAGCAGACTGCATCAAGCCTTTTTGCCAATAGCGCCCTCCAGGCATCATGCATGTTTAAGAACTTAAGAAGCCCTATCGATCCTCTATATACATGCGCTGAACAATTTCCTGTAAATGGCACAAAATATTTCACAAGATTCCAGGTTTCTTAAGGAGACGCAAAAGGCTATCTGTGCTGAAAATGGTCTAAACATTACAGCATAAGAAATAATAATGTAAATATTCAGCTGGTACCATAGGGAGGCTTTTCCATAGGCTTTTCCAGAAGATGAATGTTGTTATGGTCTAAGGGCCAAGAGGTTTTGTCCAGCATCTCTTAGCTTTCCACTGCCGCAGTGTGTCCAAGATCATGGTATAGCAAAATGCCACGGTTTCCTGGTCTGGGCCCTCAGGAAGGCAGCGATGGGTGTGGTCCACATTAATTTATAATATCATTTTACTGCACTCAACAGAATCTCAGATTCAACTGGGATGGTTTTGTCAACTCCAAAGGTCTCCACTCCATCCCCTTCTGGCTATATGCCATGGAGAACATGCCAACTCTGTGGTCAAAATGCCTGTATGTTCCAGTGACTACCCTAGGTAAACACTAGCCTAGGTACACGCTCAGCCCTGTGCCCTCAAGCTGGATCTCAGATGGTGAGATGAAGGCTTTAGAGATTGGGTCAGGTAGTGTTGGGTTGGAAAACTACCATTCAAATGAAAGCCTATGCAGGTTTAATAAAACAATATCAATAATAATCGTGCACTCACCCTAAGCACATCATTCCGAATTTCTTTATACACTGCACTGGTATTTTTGTTTCCAGTTCCTTTCCCAGTTGGCATTTATCTTACACATGCAATGTCTTTTACAGACATTAATATTGAGTATAAGTGTGATATGCCAAGGAATAAACTACTATTTCTCACATTTGGAAACAATTGCAGAACAAGTCAAACATTCTATTGAGCAGAGCATATCAATTAGTCTAATATCTTTATTCTTAAATTTTCATGACCAACAACATTTACAAACGATGTGAGATAATGGCCAACTAGAGAGTAAGGATAGGGAACAAAAGGTCATGTATGCACTACACAGGGGTGGCAGACTAGAGAATGTCTGATTGTTGAACTCTGATTCCCTTTATAAAGATCATATTGTGCAGCAGAGCTTCAGCCTGTTAGTAAAAATGCTTCTCCAGAATTTGCAGTTGTCTGATCCTTCAATCATCAGTCCATTATCTGAGCTGATTAACCGTAACCAGTAGGAGCAGTGTGGTCATAGATTGCTAATTCTGGGCAGGACAGTAGTCCCTTACAAGAAGCTTTGACAATTAGCTTTGATCTACATAGGTCAAGTCTAAAGTAGGGATTGTAATGAGGTGGCCGGTGAGTGTAGTGTACATGGCATAACTGGAATATTTCTCTCTCAGCATCTTTTTTATCCCTCTCTCATGGCTTAATTACCAGCGTTCAGCTTTTCACTCGGCACATGTTTTACATGCCCGTTCCGGCTTCCCTTGCCTAGTTAGTCCCCGAGAGAGGAGGAAGATCCAGAGTGAGGAGCGCTCAAAGGCTCCGTATTAATAGACTATTTGTTTGTCTCTTTCCTCTACGGTATTCCAGCAGGCTCATAGGCAAATCAGGACATCCAGCCTGATTGCATGACATTCTTGCAGCGTTCACATTGGCTGTTAAGGTTAAAACATCTAATTAACCAACTTTAATGCATACAAGTAGCACAACATCAGTAGCTCATCTCCTCTGACATGAGTTTTAACTCAAGGCTTGAGCTTTCTATCAGCTCTGAGCCGGTTCAGTTGAATCGGGTAAAATTATACAGCATAACACTCTCAAGGTTGAAGGGACTTTTTTCTTTTTGCATTTGTGATATTTTGGGATTCTTGACCTTGTTCTAAAATTCCATTTCCAATTTCTGTAGCATCTCATTAGTAATCAAAGGGAGATATTTGTTACAGTTCTATCCACAATAAACCTGATAAATTTCAGTTTTTCAAAAGGTACCAGGAGGGCCTTCATGGGACATTAGCAATGCACAGCACTGACCGTCCACTCAGTTGGAAAAAGCTACTTACACTCACTAAGTAAAGAAATTCTTTCTCTGCATTCACCAAGTGAATCAGTTAGCTGCCAGGAACAATGGGCGCCCAGGGAGTAATGTCTAGGGAAGGTGCGTTATTATGGTGTGACAGGGTTTATTAAGGTGTGTAACTTAGCTGACAGTTACTTGGTTAAAAGCAGAAGTTGATTTAAGCATAGCTTTACAGGTATTAAGAATAGATGCGGACTGCTTAAGCACTAATGTATGTCGCTCTGAATAAGGACATCTGCTTAATGCCATAAACATAAATGGTACCTTCCTCAAGGGTGCCTCAGAGATGATGCTAGCAGTTTTGGGATTCGAACCCACAGCCTTCTGATCGCAGGGGCCACTCCCTGGCCAATACCCCCAATAAGATCTAACTAATTGTTATGAGTCATCAGCTCATGGTGTAATTCCAAAAACAGCCATCTTGGCACCTGGTTCTAACACTCTGAAAATACAAGAACAGAAAACTTTAAAGTTTATGGCATGACCAAAACATGTGAATCTAATCTGCTGCCTCTGTGCAGCATCTGCCCATATCTGGCTCTGCTTAAGTATAGCCAATGGACTGCCAACTGTATTATGCTCAGTTATGCACAATAGGAACTGTTATTTACTGGTATTTCTGATTCTGTTCCCAGTTTGCTGTTATCTTAAACACAGAAGTGCTTTAACAGATATTGAAATTGGACATAAATGTGATGTGTCACCTTGTGACTCATCAAAAAGTAAGTCAAAAAATTGTCAGGTTTGGAAATATTGAACAAGTCAAATGGAAGTAGGTTGTATTTTGATTCAAGAACTTGAGATCACAATGTCCTCATAGGTGACCGAATGTTATTCCCGGTCTACATCATCTGCCTGCAACTTTAATCTTATTTGGCTGGGAGGGAAATGTGATTGTTGGGGCAGAAGATTTTGGGGCAATTTTGTAGGTGTTGACAAAGTTTGATGTAGATTTTTGGCATGAAGCGTATTATTGGATTATTGGGATGGAAAAGATGTTGCTCTCAGAGCCCACTTCTATTCATCTCATTATTGCCCAGTATAAAAATCTAACACATCTATGAATAAATACTTTTTTAGCTTTTTCTGCATCTTGTGATATAACAGTTTCAGGGATGCTGGTAGGAGACGGGGTGTGAAGAATCTTTAGGAGCTGACATATGTTGGAGAAAGAATGCCGGCTTTTAAAAAGCTGTTTGGTCGTCTGAGATAATATCAGTCACAGCAGCCTCTAAACAAGAGGTGAGAATTTCCGAGGAATTTTAACATGGGCATTTGAAAGTGTGATTGGCTGGTACAAGCTGCATTTGGAGGGATCTTTGCCAGGTCTGTTACTACTGTAGCTGATGCTTCAGTAAGGGACTGAGGTAAAATTCCATTTGCTCAGGAGTTGTCAAACATTTCAAGCAAGATGGAGTAATTTGTAATTGTAATTTTTTTATAGTACTTCAAAACCATCTGGACTGGTACTTTGCCGCTCTGCATCATCATATTTGCTTCAAAATGACTTCTCCAATCTTGAGAGTTTGCTTCATATTTTCTTTCTGTTCTTCAAAAATAATGGGTGTTTCACGTTTAGCAAAAAATGTAAATGTTTGTCTTTAATGATTTAAGGATTACGTTTAATTTTATCAGCTTAATCTTCCGTTAAATTTAATACTGTGGAAGCTTTTCTTTTAATTTGGTAGGCTAACAGTAGGCTAACAGTCTGCCTGACATCCTCCAATATTCATCCTCCAGAGTTCACGGAAGATAAAAGGTTGTACTCTGTTTGGAGGTTTGTCTCCT
Source organism: Clupeocharax schoutedeni (assembly GCA_037974565.1). NCBI lineage: Eukaryota > Metazoa > Chordata > Actinopteri > Characiformes > Alestidae > Clupeocharax > Clupeocharax schoutedeni. The sequence goes on along the minus strand of JBBPDH010232881.1, from coordinate 4,971 downwards.
TTTATAAAGTTCAGGAGCTGGAAACACTGAGTATGTTTAGCCCAGATCCATTATGAAAGTATTTTGTTGTTGTTTTTCTTTTTGCTTTTTCCTAACATTGATAGAACACAATATTATTTCTCCTCCTAGGACTGTTTTAATGTGTTTCACAAAAGGGAAAGAGAGCTTAAGTCTCATCTATTAAAAGTATGAATGTTTTTGATTAAGATTTGTTATCTAGTCTCAAACTGCCACAAGTGTTGACTATTATGGTTAAAGGAAAAAAAGAAAAACGGCAAGTAGTACCAGGGCATGGTCTGCCTTGAGAACTGCTGAGTACTCATTTCTTTTTTACCTGAGAGGAAAGGAAAATAATTTCTTGAGTATGCTAGGTGTACAAGAGAAAAAAGAAATCTGTTCAGGCATCTATCCAGCCTGTTTGACAGTTTTCAACAATATGCATGCTCTGGGACTTGGGCGGTCTAGGACTGGGTCCATTACACATTATAAATCCATTATAAAGATTAAATAGTGCAAATTTAAGGTGGGTATTAATGAAATTGGTTTATGTATAAATCTTACATCCCTATAATCGGGTGTGTAAATTTTTTTACAAAAATGACATGAGTATGAAATATACAGTATGAAAAACTGGATCTGTTTGTGCTTTAATATTGCTGTCCTTCTTGTCTTGGCATTACAACCAGAAGATTTATACTATCTATGTCCACCTAAGATGGTCAGTAGTATGCTGGTGTGTTTTCTGTAAAAAAAAAAAAACCTACTGAAAAATTTTATTCAATATAAAAATGAAAAGACCAGTTTGAGAGCAAGAGAGGCAGTATACTTATTACATTTGTCTTCCCAGCTGAGACAAACCACAGCCTTCCTCATATATCTCTGTGCTTCTGGTAACGCATCCAAATCCCCTACTATCTAAGGGCTTCCAATAGGAAGAATAAATGAACTTGCATAAGTAACTCCTCATTTAAACACGCCAGGTACCTTCCTTGGAAATCTGAAATTGAGTAAGCTATTATGCAAGCTAGAACGGTCTAGATTTTAAACACATTCCACTTATGGCTGAATATGGTAATTTGATTTACAAATTGTGACAGCGGACCATCAGCGCAGCTGCAGCAGCAGGCAAGCGCTCCATCCCAGGCGCTGTCCGGGGTGCTGAAGGGCTCGCTCCTAATGAGAGCAGGAGAGAAAATGACAGTGCGGTGCCTGTTCAGCACTCATGTTTTGGACTGAAGGAGAGAACATGGCGGGGGCCGGAATAAACATATAGGTGCACCTGTGCCCGATCAACAGATACTGACAATGAGGAACCAGAGACGCTATGTAAGGTCTCTGATGGGACAGGTAAAGAGGGATGTGGATTGTTGTGTATTAATGGTTGTGTTTTTCCTGATTGGACAGATTCAAGCCCCAAAAACCGCTCCACTATAGAAGAGTATGCCAGATGCCTCAGGGTACAAGCTCCCCTTACACCGCCCCACCCCTCTCAACATCGCACAACCTCTCAAACACCTGCACAATCCACTTTACCATGATAATGATAAAATCACATCACAGTGGCTCTGGTTGGTTTCCCTCCTTCAGTTTCGGAGCTAGTGTCCAATGAAGACTTCTTCACTATGGGTGGGCACCAATCATTACTTTTGAACAGGATGGTGGTGGCTTATTGGGTAGGATACTTTCCTCTGGATCACGAGGTCCTGGGTTTGAATCTTACCACCACTGGGTTCCTGAGCAAGACCCTAAACACCCAAGTTGGTCCAGGGAGACTGTCCACTGTGGTTAAGGAATGGAAGTTGCTTTGAATACAAGTGTCTGCTTAATGCTGTAAAAGTAATTTCAGAAAACTTGGTTTCAGTTTTGCTGTTCTCAGAAATCCTGGATGTTAGCATTGGATAACTTCAGCTTGAAGATGGCAGACTCTGCACTTGCTGAATTTTTGAGAGGCTATGGAGTCCACGTTAAAAGACACTGTTGGAGTGCAGTGACAGTTTCCTAAAATGCCTTTCCATATGTATTTTATAATTCATTTTATAATATCTTTTATACATTTTTCACAATTCTACCAATATAGTAAACCTCCGAAATTTGCAGGGGTTATATTCCAAGAGCACCAGGAAATAGTGAAAAATTGCAAATATATGATGCGGTAAAATAATGCCTAAAAATGCCTATTTTTATAGAATAAACCCCAAACATGCCCCAAATATATGCTCCCGGAACACTTTAATTTCATTTTACTAGACGATCAGTAGATGTAGTAGCAGACAGGGTAGCTGGTTTTCTGGTGGTTAGAGCATTACCCCTGCGATCAGAAGGCCATGAGTTTCAATGGCAGGATTGGCACCACTGAGGTACCCTTGAGCAACGTACAATCCCACACACTGCTCCCCAGGTGCCTCTTTGGAGGCAGCCCACTGCTTCACTTAGTGAATGCGTTAAAATGCGAGAAAGAATTTCATATTGTTCACAGTGTGTGCTATGCTGTGGTGTAGTGTGTTCCTAGGTAACTCATATTGCAAAAACAGATCAATATTATTATCAGGAGCGGTTTTCTCACATGTCCATTCTAACCCTTCTCCTCCTGAAAGCCTAATCATAGCAGTTACACTGATATGGCAGTGCCATGGTGAAGTCGAGAGACGGACCACCAGTCCAGAATGTCCAGCTGACGAATGAAATGGGTTGCTGTCAGAAGGACTGGTAGGGGGCAAGAAGCTGGCCCACCCACCAGCTCTGTCATTATTAGCCAGAGGTACAAGAGACCAAAGTCTACCTCCCCAGGATTCCTAACAACTTGCTAACCTCACCTCTCACTTCACACAGGATATTCAACCCTGGTGGTTGTGATGTGGGTTGGGAGTGAACGATGATGACCCAATAGCTGCAGAGAGGAGACTCTTAACTCTGTTCACCTTGCTTTGGGAAAGCGGCCTTCAAGACACAGGGGAAAACAAGAGCATGGAGCTGAAAATCTTCTTGAAGTAGAGAAAGTAGACCTGACTTCCAGGATGAAAGGTTACAAACCAATGCAGAAGTTAATTTACCCTGAGGACAGGGAAGTACTAAACAGGCTTTGTTTCAGTTTGCTTTGCCTCCAGTGCCCTTTCCTCATTCTAAGGCGACACTAGGGGTGCACACTGACAGCAGGGGAGGGGTTTCAGGTCATGGCATGTGGTGTAATGAGAGCTCTCAACCCAAGAGCAACTGGAACAGACTGCCATATTGTGCACTGAGAATAGAGAACTTTCTTACTCCTGACGCACCTCAGCTATCACAATTAAACATGCAAATCATTTCCTGTGAGTCAAGGGCATGCATTCAATCTGCGTTAACTTCGTCCAGCTCCATAAAACTGCAGCCTGATGTAGAGATCAACTCACACATGGAGGCATTTAAATCACATAACAAAGAATGCGTGCAAACAAATCAAAAGTCAATATCCCATCAGCAATGGAAGTGTTTGCTGTGTTTGTGATGGTGTTGGCGCACTTGAGAGAAGAAGCCACATACATTAACAGGCATAATATAAATAGTCCAATGAGTTGAAACAATCTTTTGCTTCGTCTATTTGTCTACAGAAAGACTAGAAAACTTTTCTTTTTTTCTAAGCTTTCTATCCCATCCTGTTTTTTACTCTACAACATGATAACATATTACACACGTAAAATATGATCTATGCCAATAACCTATATATATATATACTGTGTGTGTGTGTGTGTGTGTGTGTGTGTGAATCTAGGCCAAATGTAATGAGCTCTCACAGCAGGGCTACAGAACTCTTGCTGATCCACTTCCACACGGTCACTCGAGCCTTAGTGTGTGTGCTGGTGTGTGTGTGTTTAAGCTTTGATCTGTGCAGATCTATGACTAAAACGCGTCCAGTTGCTAGTCACACAAAGGCTATACACTACACGCTGTTAAAACCCATACTTGTAAATCAGCACATGGGTTGCTAACCTACAGGAACTTAAACACACACACACACATTTTAAAACGCCGCCCTTGCATTTTTTTGCAAAGGCAGTAATTATGTGGCCATGTTTCCCCTGGCATACACACACTCCAGCCGAACACATGCGCATGCAAATAAGGCTTAGCAATTCCAGTGTGGCTTTAAGCCGCTGGGATTAACTACTGTTACGTTTTGGTTGGAAAAATGGTCCAATTGGGACACTTCCCTCTCGGGTATCTAGGTAGATGCAGCTAAGTGAACTCTCTCATTAGTCAGGCCTTCAGGAACTGGACTTAAATACTGCCAGTAATCAGTATCTGATTAAACACCAAGATCATTAATGGAAATCAGCTAATTTAAAGTGGTTGGGGTGAGTTTTGTGATTACTCTAGACCTTCTGGAAGTTCTAGATATGTCACTGGCTGTGAATAGGAGCACGTGAGTGTGTGCCAGGTGGTGAACAGCAGCAGCTTTATGCCAGAAGCTTTATACTTTTTCCTGAAGAAATGGAAATTCAGTAAGATCTAACATATGTTATGTCTTCATGTTATCATCTTAGCTGAGTAGCTAACACTAGCTACCAAAGCTTCTCATGTGACGTCATGGTTAAAGTGGTTCTCAGCAAAACGGAACATCACTATGCCTAAGGATCAAGGTCAGTAATGGTGTTTTATATCATAGGGCTTAAGAAGTAACAGCTATTGATGAGTGCTCAAAGGAAGCCCATGCTAGCTTTTAGAATGGTGGGATGGGGACATATGGGGGCGCTCTAGTGGGTGGAAGTTTCTAAAAAATTCTAAAAAATAAATAAAAAAGGAAAGAAAGAAATAACCCTCCCTCGCTCACACATCACCCAATAAATTAAAGGAAGCCTCAGGGCAAGGCAGACTAATTCAATACAGCCACCATGTAGGTCAGCGTAATCTGTGGTGGGAGCAGGTCGCGCACACACACACACACACACACACACACACACACACACACACACACACACACACACACACACACACACA
>JBBPDH010232827.1:0-12123 GCA_037974565.1 Clupeocharax schoutedeni | reverse complement strand
CCCCTTTCTGACTCTCTCTCTCTCTTTCTCTCTCTCTCCCTGGTTCTCTACCTGTCTGTCTGTCAGTCCCTCTCTCTCCTGCTCTTTCTCTCTCTCTGGTTCTGTCTGTCTGTCTGTCTCTCTTTCTCTCTCTCTCTATCTCTCTCTCTATTTGGCCAGTTTTTGTGTCCAGTGTTGAAGTAAAGTTATAATTATCTCGTTAAATTGTGAGAAAATATGTTATTAATTAGAGATATTTCAATACTTTACTTGTCACTTTACTTCACACTTTACGCTGCAACAGTTTGAAGTCGTGCTGGTAATAAAAAATATTGTGAAGGTAGTAAAAAGGTAGTAAAAAGGTAGTAAATTCAACTTATGAATCTCTGTATAAACCCTGGATATTCCTTTTTTAACCCTTGAGGAGCATGTTTACATATATGTGATGCACTCTTGCATATTTCTGTGGTGTATGATTGTAAATATACCATATGGACACATGTTTGCAACACACATGTTTTTCAGGGTTTAGGCCCCTTAAGGGTTTAGCTTAATTCTAAGACATTGCAATTAAAATACCTGTTGGTGTAATGGTCAAGTAACTCAATACCTTTGTCCATCTAGAATATGTGGGTAAAATGTTAACAGAGAGTTGGGTATTATAAAGCATGAACTACCCTCAGGGACTTTTCAGCTAACAATGAACTCTAAAAGGTTAGTATGAAATTGTATAAGGAAACACATTCTAGAAATACGGAATACAAGGAAAAGCTCCCTTTCCAGGGCACAGCATTGTTTAAAGAACTCAGTACATACAATTGCCTCATCATTTTTAGAACCTGTTAAATAATTTCTTTGTTGACTGGCATTGTTCTTCTGACTGCATACACCTTCAGTAAACCTTGGAAACGATTTCTATGTAAGCTAGGGAATTAAGTGCACAAAAACAGTCCGTTACCTCATATTGCTTCTGTTTATTTTGTACAATAATTTGAAGATTTCTTTTCCTGTTAGCTGCTTTTTTAAAGATCATTCATGGAGCACATTTAGAACCAACCAAGAAGTACACTCATCCAATGACGGAGTCCCAAGAAATTGGATGGATATCCACTCCTCTGGTAGGGGTTTTTGGAATTCATGTCAGCGATGTCTTTAGACTAAACTGGTGACATTTGTCTAGATGATGACATGAAAATGTGCTAATAGCCTTGCACAGCACAATGACAGAGGCGCCTTGATATTACTTTATTGCCTTTAACGTAATAAATTAGCAAGTATATTTCATTTAGCAATGAATGAGTGACACTCTGTACAAAATTTTCTTCATGATGCTGACTTACCTACTTTCTATTACATTTAGATTGTTTCAGATCGCACAGACAGAAGACTTAATTTTCCACGGCAGAATTCAGAAATCACCAAATACATGGATGCTGCCTGGCGTCTGAAGGAACAAACTCAGAACCTTGGGTGAAAGTCACACTGGTTCCTCTTTAACAGACTCAATAAACTGGCTTTTAAAACTTTAGACCTTTAAAATGTAAGATATACAAAAGATTTTGCATTATGTCATCTCGTTACATGATATACAACTTCTGTTGTTTAGGCATTAACATTGGTCATGTGTTATTAATCATCTTGACTGAAAAAGCATGTCATGTTTGATCAATTCTAAAAATGTCATGCCATGTCATGTTGGAATACGAATTGCATGGAAATAGTTTGCAAATGTGCTCTTTACAAGAGAAAAATCCATAAACATTAACACAAGCAGGTAATGAGCAATTTCCATACTTAATGCAGATTAGAGTCAGAGCCAGGGCGCTTTGCTGTACTATGGAGTCAGTGAATGTGAATTTATAGATTTATATTTTCTTTGTTATACATGTATATTAAAGTAACTTTCTAAATGTCTTTTAATATAGCCTGTGCAATTTGGATTCTTTTAATTTTTCCTTTTATGTCATTTGAAACATTCTCAGATGTCCTACACAAACTGTTTTGAGAGCAGTTTTACTTAAATGTAAAAATGCAGTCTGCTGCATACCCAGTGTACTGTACAGCTATTACAACTAAAAATGCAATTAGACTCTGCAGAACTTTATATACTGGAAAACAACAGAACCCTCATTAAATGGTGTCCTAAATTGGTGATCTCATTTAATACCTTTTGGCAAATGAACGTTCCATAGAGAGTATGTATTTGCTGTTCATTTTTAATACCAGTCATCTACCAAACTAGAACAACTATCAGAAACTCAAGGGTTGCCTTAGTGTCAAGGTTGAAATTCGTATTATTTCTCATCATCCACACCTTACTTTCAGCAATATGCCAGCCAGAAATAAGAAAATACATCAACCGATCGGTTAAATCCAATCTAGTGTGATGTATTTGGCATGGAAATGTGTTTCGCAGGAAAGTCAGAGAACTCAATAAAGTCTTAAAGATGTCAATTTAGGTGCGAAGCAAAGTGCTACAAAAATCTTTCCCAAAGCTTTACTTTTTGCACAGATCTACCAGTATTGACAGGCCAGTTTGAATTTGTCGACCTTTACTGATTAGTGCTGGCTATGGAGCTGCAGTGTCACCACACCTTTGGCCTGAGCAGAAGATTAGCCAATGACATCTTCCACCTAGATAAGCAGACCATCTGGAAGTGATTGTGTACACTACAACATACATCAGATATGAAGAGAGATCATACTCCAAATATATTTCTTATTCTACAAACTTCATTTAAAGAAAATGTCTATAATTAACACAATAGCTTTTCATGGGTAAACAAAGAAGTCAGGCAATGTGTGGTCTTTTCAAAAGCTCAAACCACTGTTCTTGGCCATATTAGCGCATTGAGAAAAAGTCATCTTCACTGTTCACAACATTTATCCTGATTCAGAAAAAGAAAATCCAGAGAAGAGATGTCCAGATGCAGGTTTCTGGCACTTAATGCTTAATGGTCAATAGCATAAGCCTGGACTCTTTTCTGGATATGGAAAAAAAAAGTGATAGCCTGCACTAACACTCCTGTAAATGCTGGAGGGTGGCTACAGTGGGGTCCAATTAGCACAGAAATTCTAAAAAACATACTTTGTTTATAATCATGCATTTGGCAGTCTCTCATATCCAGGGAGGCCTATAACGGAATTATTTATCAGATGTAGGTGAATGCAGCATTAGAAGGCTCATTGAAGAACTCTCAGTATTATAGTGTGCTTGCCCTGGTGAGGAATCAAATTCCAACCATCTCCTAAGTTTGTAGAGTGACTGCTAACATAAAATGCTATTTCGCTGAAACATTTAAAGAGAAGGATAACATTCTTAATTTGATTTTTATTAATGTTACAAGATTTTCTGCCAGATGTCCGCTGATCAGTTTACCGACATAATGTGAAGGGCAGGTGGTGTTTTCCAGTGGTGAAAACATGATATTTACATATTGAAAATATGGCATTTACTTCCTTGAAGATGATCTCACTTTATAAAATAGGTCGCAAACTGTACATTTAGGAATTCTACAGTAGAAGAAAAGCAGTTTTTATTACAGTGTAACCTGAAATGTGTCATTCATTACAGTGATCAACATCACAAGCAGAAGCGTGAGATTAAAACCGGAAATACTAAAATGAATAGATCACTTAAAAAACTATTTAAAAGCATGAGGAATAAAAGATTTTCACATTCCCAGTGCTAAACAAGTGAGTAAGTAGGTGTTGGGGCTGCAAGCAGAACCCATTCAAGGGAGATTAACTATCCTTGAGTATATTGTTAAGGGTAGCCTCATCACGCCTTTCACTCAGTGATGGAAGAGAAGAAGACAGAATGCCGATGATCCTGCAGCATCGTAGTCGTGCCTACTCCAACTCCTCAGAGAGGGCTTTTTCAGCCCACCTCAAACAGGGCTGCTGTACTCAAGGATCGGACAAATGAAGGTCAGGTATATTTGTTTTAAAGCATTACATGGAAGACTGGCTCTTTTGGAAACACTGAGATAATGGATCTTTGGCCTTGTATTTGAAAGGATACAGTTGATGTTGGCATTCAAGGACAAATCAGATGAAATCTGTACTCAGAGTAAAGGCAGAGACTTCTGATGTTTTGTTCAGAAATTCTTGGAGATGATGGAAAGAGGATGTTGTCCTCTCTTCTCGCAACAATTATCATATCCATGGTCTTAACTACATTCACTATAAGAGAAAATTCCTGTTCCCTTTCAGCCATAGAATCCAAGGCCTCCTGAGTCCAGCCTGGTTAAAACTCCATCGGGAGTTCTTTGATTTTAAGGACATCAGTATATTTCACAGGGAACAACAGGGGCTGACGTGAATCCAGACTGCTGATGCAAATGTCAAAGTGCAGTGGGCATAATAGCCCCCCCTGTGGGAAACCAGCTAATAAAACATGGATCAGACATACAGCGACACTGCACCCTTTGCTTTCTGTCACTCCTCACAATGTGCCAAAGGGGTGGTTTGACAGCCAATGTATGAAGCATTTGACAGTGCTTTATTGTGTGAAAAGCACAGGAGAAATAAACAAAAACAGCCTGAATTTTAGATTGGTTATTGAGTGCTTTATGCCAGCTTGATTTGAATCAGAGCAATGACAGCTGATGGGTCAATTTTGGAATTTGTGCCTCCCCAGAATGGCATCCCTTTGAAGTATTTTTAGAAGAAACAATTTGCCAGCTGATTAATGAGATTTGTTCATAGATGCTGGGCTTGGCTTACTTTCGGAGTTGCTTTTACCAAAGTTCTTTCTTCATGCGTTGGAAATTATTGCGCTAAATACATGCGCTAAACACAAAATGTTTTCATGAAAAGGCTTCAAAACCTTATATGGAATGCACGCAGACCTGGCTGCCTTCCTTGCATTAAGTTTGTGAGTCTAGCTTTAACCTGCTCATGCTAATGAGGGATATTGCACCATTTGTCAGCTGATGAGTAACAGCCTCTTCAGATGGAATAGTGTGGTCCACTTGGTTCCATACTGAAACAAAATGCTTGGCCAGAGTTTTACTTTCATGCTGAAAGATGTTGGGACTTTGCGGCACCAGAGCTTGCCCATGGCCATCCCATACGTCTTTTAACTAGACCTAGACTTAAATCACTATTTTGAGCTAGAGCTCCACCATTCCCCCACCTCATTCTTGTATGATCTTTCTCACCAGAGCAAAATGCATACGTCTTTCTCTTCTATTCGTTTTAATTTGTACAGTCATCCAGAGCATGTCCTTGTTAGTAATTGAGATCATCTTTAATGGAACAGCTTTTATCCAGGATGAACACAAAAGTGGAAGTGGAGGCAGTGACTTTAATTTCACTGTAAGTGGCTCCATGAATGGTAACAGTCAGTGGTAAACAAATTTCGAGGGCCCTTTACCAGCATTCCACAAAATGATTTGATCAGAAGTGGGCGATGTGGCTCAGGTGGGTCATACATCAAGTGCATTGGTGATGTTACTGTCTTCAAGATCATAATCACACACCCAGCCAGGACACCAGGGACGTACAGTGCATGTGAAATGGCATCAAGACCATTATCAGTTATAGTGACCCCTCAATTCCAGATGCGCTGAATTATTTCTACAAACGGTCTAAAGCACAGAATGACATGCCAGTGAAGAAGACCACCCCAGCCCCCAGTGATCATGTTCTCCTCTGACCATGCCTGATGTGAGGAAAGCTATGCTTAGAGCTAACCCACGCAAGGCCGCCGCACCAACATTCGCGGTCATGTGATCAAATGAGGTGCAGATCAACTGAAAGAGGTTTTTTTCAGACATTCTCAACATCTCTCAGAATGTCACCATTCTTCCAACGTGCTTCAAAGACACCACCATTATCCCTGTGCCAAATAAGTTTTCAGTGTCCTGCCTCAGTGACTACTGTTGTGTCACATTCATGCAGTACTTCAAGGGGCCTTTCATGAGGCACATAAAATCACAGCTGCACCCCTCACTGGACCCCCTGCAGTTTGTGTATCATCCCAATCACAGATGATGCCATTACCATCACCATTCACTTGGGCCTAAGCCACCCAGAGGTAAGAATGCTGTTCACTGAGTTTAGTTCAGCATCAACATCAGTACCTGATTGGGAGGCTGATACTGCTGGGCCTGAACACCTCCCTCTGCAACTGGATCATGGAATCGTCAGTCAAAACATCTCCAACATGCTGAGCACAGGGCCCACCAGGACGGTGTGCTCAGCCTTCTGCTGTTCATGCTGCTGCATAGCACAGCTTAAACTACATCATCAGCTGATGATACAACCATGGTGGTTTAATCAGTACGAATGATGAGGTGGCATACGGAGAGAAGGTGCAATGCTTAGAGGACAGCATACTGTGATTACTTTCTGCTAAACATCAATGGCACCTCAGTGGAGATTGTCCAGAGCACTAAGCCCCTTGGTGTTCGAATCACAGCTCATGTGGACCCTCAATGCCAGGAATGCCCAGCAGCATCTTTACATCCTGTGCAAACTGTCAAGATGGGGAACAATTTCTTCCCCAGGCCATCAGACTCCTAAATCAGACCAGAATAATTAAACACACACACACACACACACACACACACACACACACACACACACACACACACACATACACAACACACACAGAATTGATTCTTTCTCCCTCACACTGCATAAAACCTCTGCCATAAACAGGAAATGTACTCCCCAGTTGTGACTGCAAATACCCTCTATTTATTATTTATTCTCAGTCCTGTTGCTGCTATCAATGCTATTTTTACACTATTATTTCTGTGATCTACCTTAATCTTTTCAATTATTTAACACTTAGCTACTCTTCTGCTAAAATACAGTCATACTGTGTCCATTCAAACCCACCCCTCTCCTGTCAACTGCACTGTGTGTTGTGCTGTCCTTTAAAGTACTGTACTGCATTTCTCTTGCACTTTCTCTTTTGCAGTACTGTCCTGCCCTCACTTGTGTAGTCTTTTGTAACTTTGTGTTGTTTCCACTTTTGTTTTCCTAGAAATGCATCATGGTCCTGGAGGAACCTGGTTTCATTTCTCTGTGTACTGTGTATATGCTCTCGGGAAAGGTCCTCAGATGGTTCAGGACTCACCTAGAAGGCAGGGATTATTATGTCTCCATAGATACTTATACATCAGAGAATACTGCAACACTGTATATAGTCCAACAAGGAAACATTCTTGGGTCCCTTTTTTTCAACCAGTACATGCTTCCTTCTTTTATAAAAATTAAATCAAGTCCATGTTTGATGCAAATGACTTCCGACATACTGTATATCTGTTTGTGCCCCAAAATCAACTGTTTTCAAGTTTGCCATGACATCAGTCTAGATATTATGTGATTAGTGCGTTTAGCCATGGCTGAGGTGTGTAGTGGAATTTAAGGAACAGCAGCGATGAAGCAACTTCACCCAAGGCAAAGATGTTTGGGTCGGATTTATACCCATTTATACTCATGCTTTTCTTACTTCAAGTGAGTCAGTCTTTTCTGTGTGATGTTATAACCAGCTTACAGTGCAGCTCCTTCCCCACCACTGCCCTTATGATCACACTGAAAGAAAAATGTACTCAGGGAAAATGCATTTGGAACAGTCTGGAGACCTAACCAGTCCTTGCCCAGACAACTGTAGTTTGTTGATGCCGTTTCACAGAAAGTTGAATGATTACCGACAGTTTTGTGTATCAAATGAACAACATTTCCAGCTTACTCCTCTAAGACAGAACTTAGTATGACATTGAGTTAAAGTGATCAATTAATGTCAGGATCATGGCAAATTTCCTTGAATGCTATTTCCAAGTTGCGTCATCATCACCAGAATGGGAGAAATACTTTAATGTTTCACCAGTAGTTACCATCCATCTTAAGGATGGATCTTAAGGTAGGTTGCAGCTTCAAAAATGTGTTTTGTCATTGTATTTCTTATCTGTTTCTACACTAATATGAATAAGCAAAGCAATAATAAATAAAATCTTGGAAGCCTAAATCCATGGAGCTGCTCTTAAAAGTGCCACTTGGTTGTCAGTTGGGTTGAGGCCACTAAAAAAAAAAAGAGAGAAAGCAATAAGCACACAGAAGTTGATTTGGTGTTTCAAAACAAAATTTAATTTGAGGGTGTGATGTTTGCAGAAAAGGATCCAAATGCAGAGTACGAAAAAATGCAATGTTTATTCCACACACAAAATCCATAAGGCAAACTGCAAAAACCAAGTCCAGAGCAAAAGGGTCAAAAGCCAGAAATCCAAAAAGCAAATAAAGTGAGTCCGTGTTCAAAAAGGGAATATCCAAGGAACAGAAACAGGTCGATAACCTGAGGGAGAAAACACAATAGGAAAGGTTTGGTATCTAGGCAGGGCTTAGTATACTTTTCACTGAAGGAATGGCAGAAGGGGATATATATAGTTCCTGTGACTAAAACTCAGGTGATCCTGATCTCGGCCTAATTGGTCTGAGTGAAAACCTGGATGGGACTGTTCATTAGGTTCCACTCGAGACTCCACTTCATGTCCTGAAGATATTTTAATGCAAAAAACAATCGTTACCTTGTAGGTTCTTTTAGTGCTACCAGAATAGTCAGCTAATGGTAAAGCTCATGTACACACAGTGCAAATAACAAAACAAGATTGGGCTTAGACCTACAGGATAGTGCAATACGAGTAGAAGGCAATGGGTCTGAAAAATTAACCCACCATAATACTCAGTTACATTAAATGATGTGATGACCAAATATTTCATGCATATGTGGGCAGCATTGTACAGTACATGGTCAATGTGTATTTCAGTTGAAACCAGTCTGAATTCAAAGTTTATAGAAGTATAAAATCAGTAATACAGTTCCTTTCTAATAGTATAATTATATAAACCATACTTATGTCTTCCATGTTGGTCAGTCAGCATTTCTGTGCAAAGTGTATGGCCACACATACAAAGTTAGTTTTACATCACGACCCCATCTAAGAGTTCCTGACTATGACTGTAATGTCTCTGGGCAAACTTGAGCCACAGGTGCATTTCTTGGTCTGACAAACTCAGCCTCTCTATCAGACTTCTTCAGTTGTGTTTTTAAAAGGGTAGCTCTCAACCATGCTGAATATGTACCTAAGGTGTTATGGGATCTCTCTGGTGTCAAAAAAGAAGAAAAAGCATTTTGTTTATTTAGTCATCCCTGTCTTGTTTATTTTGCCAGCATCCCTGTCTCAAGCTCAGAGGACCATATGTATTTGCATGGTGGTAACTTGGAAACACATTCACTGAAACTCATTTTTTAACTTTTAGAGCAAAGATCAGTGTGACTAGGAATTGGATCTTTAAATTAGTCCCCCATAGTGAAGATGTCCATAAGAAGTAGCCACTACAGAGGGCAACATTTTCTTGTGTTTGAGTGAAATGCTGATGAAGCATCACTGTTGTTGGTGTTCACTCAGTGTGGTAGAGCTAGATGAGAAAAAAAATCTGCCTCATTTACTGCAGGTCCCAGCCAATGCTCCTCCTTTGTCTGTTCTACAGGCTCAGGGACTGTGCATTTGTTAGAGATAATAAAGTCTACTATAGAAAAACTAAAAAACATGTACTATCGGAGTGGAAGGTCTGTGCACGCTACTCAGATTCATGCAGTTGTGACTGGAGTCAAGCTGGCCAGCAGCAGGGTTTGCCTGGAGCCTTGCACCCTTTGCTCTACTGAAAAGGCAAGGCACTCTCTCTTCTTACATTCTGCTCAACCACATGTCAGCCATGTGCTGTACCAGTGCAGCTAAAGGGGTTTCCATATGTGCAAAGCCTACAAGCTCTTACAAGATTTAGCTGCTAAGGCTTCATGCACAAATAAGCAAATCTCTTCTACAAATACAGCATGTCTCTTTTGAATTCTGTGTTTACACATTACCAGCAGAATTCTGGTTCAAATGCATTTGGTTCAGCTACTGAAAATCAAATGTACACAATTTCATGCACCAAGATACGTTTGGTGCAGGAAACTTCCTTCTTTAGTTTAGCATGGGAGCTACAAAGCTAATGTTGCTAACTTGTACCTAATGGTCAAATAATTCCAAGTACACTTGGTTATTTGGTTCTTGACACTGCACAATGTAAGCAGGAATATTTGAGACCATTCATTAACACAATTTAAGGCAAAGGTGTGCTAACTAAGTTTTAGAGGTTACGCAATGGTAACTTCTGACTGGTAGCTTTTATTACTTTTTAGTTAAAATGGCCTTGTAGCTCCAGTGCTACAAAATTAGGTAGATTAACTACATTTAGGAAAGAGGAAACTAAACTATTTTAAATTTGCTTCTTTAAAAAAAGTTTGCCTTGGACTTTGGCAAGCTGAAGGCATTTTATAAAGGTCATGTTTTTCAGAGGAAGCAGACCTGTTTTGGGTATCTATGATAGTCCTTCCGCTCTGGGACTGTCACTGGTTTGTGTGTTCTTATCCACAAACCCATCATTGTTACCTCCTGTCTTGACCAGTTTGTGCACATGTGGAACTTTGTGTAAGGAATATAGCATTTCTTATGAAAACACTGGTCCAGTCGAAACTAGATTGGAACACAGTCCCATTAAATAAATCATAAAATAATGCAATGAAATAACCTCAGGCTGACAAATAGACAGCAGATGGTTGTTCATTTGCCGATCCAGCCAAATGAATACACAGAGACACATGGGTTTAACCACAAAAGAGGCAAAAAACAGCTTGTATTTAAGAAATGCTTTCAGTGAAAATTGCCTCTTCATTTAAAATAGATTGTCCTATCAGTTGTAGAGTTTCTTTTTATTCTAAACTAAAAAGCAGAGGCCCTAGGGATCATGCTTCAATCAAGTAATGCCAACAAGGTTGGACCAGGCAGCAGTTGAAGGCAAATAGTGACAAATATTCACCACCTAAACACCTCCATCCACACTGAGCGCCCAGCAGTGTTTCTGGCTCTGATTTGATTTCTCGACAGTCTATGGAAAAACAATCACTGTACAGTCAATCTAACACCTCCCCACACCATTCCCAGCTGACAGCTTTGCAGAAAACTATTACAAATCTCACAATTGTAAATGCTGTGTAAATCAGATCAGCAAATGTGTCAGAAATGTTGTAATGCTTATTACCCTTCTGAACATTTGTACAGCAACAAAGAATTTGACTCCACCAAAACTCTAATAGTCAGTTTGTTCCTTATCAATCGTTCTATGGGGATCATTATATATGCATAATGAACAAAAGTAATGGGACGTCTGACCCGAATACCAGACAACATGTATATTAAAGGTCCAATAACATAACATTTCCATAGCCTGCCTATGGTCCTGCAGTGGCTAGAAATTTGTAAAGAGTGCGTTGATCATCCTGCACCGGAGTTGATAGAAGGACAGCTCAGATGGCCCAATCTGGAATTTGGCCCCAAATGTCATCATATGGGGAAAGGTTACCTCTCTTTTTTCATGCTTTGCCTGCCCAGAAAATTTCACCCCCCCTCCTCTAAAAATGCTATGTGTGCCTGTAGAGACATCATGGTGCAAACAAGTGAAGCACGGCAGTTATTCCATGCTTAGATGTACAAATGAGCACAAATGTAGTTTTTAGCAAGCCTCTGAAGAACCAGTGAGTTAATTTTATTTTCTTTGGAAATGCACCGACACAATACAGAGCTGGTCTTGCTCAACTGCTGAAAACAAAGTCTAGACCAGTTCCAACTCTCCTTGGCTCAGCTACAATCCTGGGACAAGTAAGTCAACTTAACGCTGTATCTCACCATGGGACTTATTGTGTCTGTAATTCTTCACCAAGGCTGAATTTCAGAAAGAAACTTCAGATACATTATTAGGGGACCACTAAGACAGTGAAAAGGGAAAGAAAATTTTAGACAATAATATCATCTCTTTAGTTCCTCAAGTCCATTCCACTTGAATATAACAAAATAAAAATGAATTAAATTGCCCCAGTAACACAGGACTAGCCACATGCACACACACACACACACTAGAGTTGGATGTCTCGAGACCGGTCTTGGTCTTGTCACAGTCTCGACGGTCTTTTGTCTTTGCCGTTTGCACCCTTCAAATGCACCCAATCATTGACATATATGTGTTTTGTTGTGATTTAGACATTGGCGCTCATCCAATCAAAATACGCAAGTGCAGCGCTAGTTAACCGTT
>JBBPDH010232780.1:0-12127 GCA_037974565.1 Clupeocharax schoutedeni | reverse complement strand
CTCACCGAACACCTCTGCTGACAAGCCGAAGACCAAGTTATGACTCTGTGCGCATACCAATCTAGGCGAGGATTATGTAGCCAGAGACACGGGAGCCCCAATACAATCTCGTGCTGTGATTTGGGCAGCACCTTGAGTTCCACTAACTCGTTGTGATAAGGCTGAAACGTGAGCGAAATGGGAAACATGATACGGTGCAAAGGGGCGGTGCCAACAGGCCGGCCGTCAATGGCTTGAACTGTGAGGGGTCTGGCTAAGGACCAGGTAGGGATGTTCATTGAAGACACGAGGGACGATGAAATAAAATTCCCAGCCAACCCCAAGTCTATCAAAGCACAGACACAATAACATTAGATACAGACAATTCGACAGGGAGAACAAACTGATTAAGGGCATTAAAAGGTTTAACCTGGGGAGGAGGAGAAACAGGATGTGTAGGGCACTGTGCACGCCAATGTCCGGACTTGCCACAGTAATAGCAGAGCCCCGCGAGCTGTCTCTGTCTCCGCCTCTCACTGCCAGATGCCCCCAACTGCATCGGTTCAGGAGCGGACTCATTTGTGCCAGCGGACGGAGGGGAACCGGAGAACCCACGACAAGCTGTGGTTTCTTTTCCAGGAGAAGGCCTGTTTTGTGACTTCAAGGCTCCTCCCTTGTCACTCAGGTTCTGGTCCAGTGCTATGGCCAGCACGATCACTGCATCCAAGCCCAGACCAGTGTCTCTACAGGACAGTTCGCGTCGCACTTCATGGTTCAGACCCTCGCAAAATGCGATGGGTAGGGCTTCTGTATTCCATCCGCTGTCAGCAGCCAGAATGCGAAACAGACGATGCCCGCTTGTGCGCCCCTGTCCTGGATGATCAAAAATGGCTCTGAACATCTGGGTGAAGGAGACGTAGTTATTAACATTGAAGCCTCCGCTTCTCCATACCACTGCAGCCCAGTCCTGAGCCCGCCCTGTAAGTCTTTGCATTGCCATCGAGATCTTCTGAGCCTCGGATAATCCTGGATTTTTTGCAAAGAAAAGCTCACAGGCGAGTAGAAATTTCCCGCACCCATTCGGGTCTCCCCCATACCTCTCTGGAAGCGAAGAGTGACGTGCAATCATCAGCGGGCCGGAACGGCGCGTGGCTCTGGTGCTGGGGTTGCAGGTGTCTGCACCTGAGGTACCATCGGTACCCGATCGCGAGCCTGTAGTTCTTGTGCGGCTTGTGTCAAAGCCACAAGCTGTTGATGATGATCCTGGTGTTGGCATGGAGGGGGCGTCTGGTCCACGGGCAGAGGCACCATAGCGGGGTCGATGTGTCCTGTGTCCATTTGGGATGTTGATGCCTGTATTATGTCAGGTGCGGGTGTATAGGGAAGAGGGGAGAGGACACAGGTTAAACGGAAAAACAAGATTTAATAATAATAACGCGAACAATGGAACAAAACATAAGCAGGACCCGTGCTCCGGGACGAACGGTGAAACATAAAGAATGCAGCACGCAGGCAAACAAGAGAACTTAGACTAGAGCTGCACGCAGGCAGACAGGTAAACGGGTCAAAGCTGCACAGAACCAGGAGAGACTCGAGCACAGTCTCACACTCAAAGAGTGTTTAAGTTCTTAGAGCACAGGTCTGCAAAAGAAAAGAGAAAACACAACATAGGACAAAAATACAGGCATGACTAGACTCAGAGACGGACTGGGTATATAAGGAGACAACGAAGAGGGAACAGGTGTGTGTGAGCTGATTGCAAGGAGACACAGGTGCAGACAATGAGCGGGCTGTGATACAAATGGTGGGAAGAAGTACACTAGGGATAAGGGAATAAGGGAAGGGACTAAGGAGGGGATTGGGGTGAAGGGAAGAAACGGGAGGACAGACTCAATACTCAGGAGAAGGAGTGTGGTGTCTGGGAGGGGCAGGCGAGGCAGCTGTGACAATATTCATGTGTTAGAATGGGCCAGTCAAAGTCCAGACCTCAATCCATTTAAGAATCTGTGGCAAGTCCTGAAAATTGCTGTTCACAGATATTCTCCTTCCAATCTGACTGAGTCTTTTTCAAAGACCAATTGGCAAAAATTGCAGTCTCTAGATCTGCAAAGCTGGTTTGAGGCATACCCCAAAAGACTTGCAGCTGTAACTGCAGTGAAAGGTAGTTTGAGTATTGACTCAGGGTGGCTGAATACAAATGCACACCAAAATTTTCAGATTGTTTTGTGGAAAAAAAATTGAACACCATGTATTATTTTCATTTCACCTCAGAAGTATGAACTACTTTGTTTTGATCTATCACAAAAATGTCTTGCAGGTTTACAATGGCTCAAGTTTGTCAGGTGGTGCTAACACTGGATGCATCGGCCACTCAAAGTCTTGCAGAAGGTATAAACTTCACCAAGGGTCCAGATGGACACTGTTTCATCATATACAAATGTGGGAGCACCATCAGAGCCTGCAGAAACCAGTGCAAGCACCAGGGAGGCTTATTCATTAAAGACATGGAAGACATGGATGGCAGGTGTGTGTATGTGTATGTGGAATCGAGAGACAGACCTCTCTCTCCCTCACTTTCCGTCATCCCAACTTGGTAAACTTTCCATTGCTTGGGAACCGTACCCATATACAGTAAACCCCTGAAATTATTTGGGGTTACATTCCAAGAGAAAAAACACACATTTGTGATGTGAAAAAAAATGCAGAAACCCCTGAATATGCCCCCAAAACACTTATTTTTAATTTTACCCTTTAAAAAGGGTAAAGGTAAACCCATATATGTACTGTACAGTGTACACTGTACTGCTGTTTTCGACAGTGCTAATGATATTAACTCTATAGTATATAGTACTATATAGTACAGTGATTCATGCAAGTGTGTTTTCTTTGGTATAATCAGGGTAAATACAGTAATAATTTTAATTGATTTACTGTAATAAAAATGCAGGGGTTCAAGAAGAACAAAATGAAAAACACAAGAATACTCAGTAAAACACTCAAGATAGCTCCACACAGGAAATTGTTTTGATGTGGGATGCTGTACTGTGTCTGCCTGAGATGCGTCACATTGGGGAATTGGGAAAGAATAAAAAACGTAATCTGATCTGTTAAAAAGTATTGAAAATAATCACAGCACACATAATGTGATTTGTGATGTGCATAACATGAGAAGATGCCTCACGTGAAGAGTTTCTGTTGTGTGTGAGACTTGCCAACACTCCCCAATGGAACGTGCTCATGGCTTTTCTAGGTGGGGCAACAAGCCATCTCTGTGAACCTTCACAGTTAGATAGGGCTCAGTGTAACCTTTCCAAAGACCCTTTGTTTGCGTCACATTATTTGCCATAATAGTCCCAGGAGATATATCATTCCCATTACTTTTGTCTGAGGTGAACAGTATAACACTTTTCATCCCAGGGCTATTATGGAGAACGAGGGGTCATTGGAAAGGTCTCACCGAGCCCTATCTAACTGTGAAGTTTCACATTTAGAGTATGAGATATATTTTTAATTTTTCATATTTTTCATATTTATCATTTAGATTTAAGATAATTTAAGGCAAATTTTCCTGTTGGTGAGGACATATCACAGCATGCAGTCCAGTCCAGCCCCTGCTAAGTAACAGCCAATTGTAATCATGGGGCGTGGCCAATAAGCATATCTCGCCATTTGTAAAAGTGCTCATTTAGGTTTAGAATGCAAGATTCCGTTTTTTTTAACACATTTAGCTCTAAATGTGTGAAACTTTGCACTAAATGAAAATTGCACTAAATTATAAAAAAAATGACACCTCTAAAAATAAAGGCAACCACAATGGCCAACTGTCATAATATTCAATAAAATTAACTGTTATTTATATAGCGCTTTTTACAACCAAGTTGTCACAAAGCAGCTTTACATAATATGGGTCCGAACCCCTAGTGACTAAGCTAAAGATGACAGAGGCGAGAAAAAACTCAAAAAGGAAACACTACCTTCTCGGGTCAACCCGGAGATAAAGGAACAAATAACAAGTGAAGTTGGTATCACTAAGTGTTCATAGAGGTAAATTTTGTTGGAAGAGTAACTGAGCCTGTGGTCCATAAACAACAGGATCAGGAGCAACCATCTCCACTGGAGCTTTAAGCAGCCGTTGCCCCTAATTGAGGTAGGGCACAAGTGGAGTTGAACCCAGTCGAGGACAGTTTGGCATGGGGAACCAGTGACAGCAGGCCCAAGATAGCCGAGGATTGGGTCAGGGTCTGCAGGCCCCACAGAGGCAAATAACTTGGTTCGTATTAGTCCACCTCTCTCCAAGTCACCCGACAGCTAAGACCAGACACCTTTCTGCTTAGTAATGGCAGTCGGTGGCATGCAAGCTGTCTCTACAAGGTGGCACCCCCAGAGCATACAACTGGGGGGAATTTCAGAAAGCAGGTTATGCTACATAACCGGGTAAGTTCAAGGGTAATTTAGTGCAGAACTTGGTTATGTAGCATAACCTGCCTTCTGGAATACCCCCCTTGTGTCACACCTCAAGCCATACCTTTTGCTGGGCAGGGTGCCTCAGCTACTCAGACAGCACCACAGACAGTCCCTAAGCAGACCCCAGACACATCCTTCAACTTGTCACCTGAAATGGGTGCCTGCCCAGCACAGACTGCCCAACCTTTGAGTCAACATTTGAAACCCAGTGGGGGGAGGGGGAAATGTTATGTTCATGCATGTCACAAGTGCGTACAAATGTTTATGTTAATGTTAAGAAATGCATCAGCGGTTCTAGTTTGATTGTGCTGAGAGCATTATGTTATGCCTGACCAGTGTGGACTGTTTGATTATTTTGGTCTTGGTGGTTTTTGGAATAGTGTGTGCGAGACAGAGTAAAGAGAGTAGTTAACATTACCACACGTTGGTGTGTTTTCCTTTTCAAACACAACACTATATATGAGAACACTCTTCCCCCTGAAGAAGCTTTCATAATTCTGGGGACAAGTAAGTAGTCATATCTGAGTGACCACAGAGGTTCACATACATACAAGCACACATGCCAAAAATAAACAAAGTGGTGGGAGAAGATATACCACCAGGAAAAAATCACCAGCCTGGAGACAATGCTGAAAAGAAGCCACTGCCCAGTTATTAAAGTGCCCATAAATTAGCAATTTTTTTTACATCAAAGAAGGTGTGCATGATAAAGTTAACAGTGGAAGCCACCAACCTATTAATCCCTGAGTGCAAATCCTGGCATCAATTCCCAGGGATGTAGAAAACCCTTGGTTGGTTCTATGTCCCAGCCTCATTCAGGACCAGGGTGCTACAATGGGATCACACCTGCACCCATCTGACAATTTATTCAGGGGTGGTTTGGTCGCCCTGCATGGAGCAATATGACCAAGCCATTGTGGTGGCCTGCCAGGTGCGCATCTGCAATAAAGACCAAATTTCCACTATTCGATTCAATTAAATTTTATTCATACAGCAATTTTTACAACTAATGTTATCACAAAGCAGTTACACAGACTGCAGTTCCAAGTCCCTAATGCAAAAAAAAAACCCTAAGCAAGGCAAAAACCCTGTGAGGAACCAAAACTCAAAAGTGGAACACATCCTCCTCTGTTTGAGAGTAGATAGAAGTTAGTTCTAGTTAGGTAGAAGCTACTTATAATGTAGACTGTACACCTGCCAGGTGGGAATAGAAAATGCTTGACCAATTTCTAAATATTAAGAATATAATATTGTAATGACCGTAAACCACAATGTCTTTTAGGAGTGGATATTAAATGCGTTTTAGAGTCCATTGGACTGTTCCAGCTCATAGTTGGAATGCTTGACTGCAACAAATTCACTGTTTTGTTTCACTGTTTGATTATCCTATTTTCCCCTAATTTACTTTTGCAGCTAGGGTGTATGTTTTTAGTGTGTCTAGATATATAACTGTATAGTTGGTCATCAGAAATGACTTCAAATGTTTTGAAAGCAGTGTTTCAGTTTGAACTCACTTGCGTTTTTATATTCAATTTGCCTGAAAGATGCATTTTGTTGAATTTAGTAAGAATTTTGGAATTAGATATGATTTCAGAAAATCATGTCTTTGTGCTTTACCCATTACGAATATACTTTGTGTGTGTGTATGTGTGTACCAGGACTGTGCGCTGCACTAAGCATTACTGGAAGCTTAATGTGGCCACGATGCAGTATGTAAATCCACCAGACAGCTTCCTGCAAGACGAACTCGGTGAGAAAGTTTGAATTTGCACATTTCTTTAGCATTACTTACACAACCATAATTACTGCTTGATTAAAACTGCTTTATTAAAACAGCTTCTGTCTCAGAAAATTTTTTAATGACACCAAATGTGATTTGCATAAGAACAGGAGCCACAGGATCAGTCAAACAAGGATTTTTTTTCTGAGAACCTGGGGCTGTTTTACAGAAACTTCCTAACTTGGAAATCCTGATATACGTGTGGTAAAAATTGTATTGGCAGTTTAGGATCTTATTTGGAAAAAAAGCCATTACAGAACAACTGTTTCTAAGTCTATTTTCTAACAGTTGGCAGCTGATTATTTAGGCTACGGGTAATTTGGCCCATCAGCACGGGGCTCTCTCAGCTACACTGCAATTAACAAATGTGGAGAGGGAGAGGGGGAGAGAGAGATTTGTATGACAGCTCTGTCCCATTACTTTTGGCCACATTGGCCAGTTCATCTGGCTAAAAGTGCAGAGCACAATGTTCTTTAATATCCATATTTTGAAGATAATAATGAAGATACTCTGATGAGAGTTTTAAGGAATATAGCCTCAACATAAGATGGGATTCCTAAATCCAGTTATGAATTGCTTTTGTATACCAAACTGGAAAAAATCTCATCTTAAAATCGTATCTTTATACTTAAGATAGAAGGTAAAATGGCCCCAGACAGTTTTATGATAATTCTGATAATTGTACACAGAAATCCATACTGCCACACGTTACTCCTGCTTGGAACACAGAAGAGAGAAATAGAGTGAGAGCTTATAGATGGGTCACACTGCCAGAGAATGTGTCACTCGTCTCTCTATCGCTTGAGTCCTCTTCCTCTGCTCGTGGTGACCCCTTAAGCCTTAGTCCTGTTAGCATTTCCTGAATAGGAGGAGATTCCCACACACAGTTCCCAACTCACTCACATCAGACTCACACAGCACAGCTCAAACCACAGGAAAAACAGAGCCCAACGAACCTGTCTCAGACAGAGATGTTTAGCTTGCCTGATGGTTTCAAGGTTGCGGTGCTCCATGTAAACCGTGAAGGGGTGTCGTGCCCCCTCCAGCCAGTGACACCACTCCTCTAACGCCGCCTTGACAGCCAAGAGCTCACGATTAGCGATATCATAATTCCTCTCGGCTTCAGTTAGCTTTTTAGAAAAGAAGGTGCAAAGTTGTAAAGTTCCTTCACCAAGGACTCTTCAGGCCACTCCATCACCGCTTTTACCTTTCTGTCATCCATTGCGACAGATGACTGTATTTCACTGTGACTGCGTTCAGACCACGATAATCTATGCACGGTCTGAGACCCCCATCCTTTTTTTGATAGAGAGCAGGACCTGCGCATGTACCCCTACCTGAGAGCCTCGGTGATGTATTCCTCTATCACACATCTCCTTCTCTGACAGAGGATAGACACGAGTGCGAGAAGGTTCTTTACCAGGCATCTCCATAGGCTCCTCCATGCCACCGTGATGCGCAGGCTCTTGTGGAGTGTGGACTGGCCGTGCTTTCACTGTTTTTCCCCCTGAAAATCCACTTTGAGCTGCAATCTGGCTCGTAGTCCTTTATGGTAAACTGCGGTGAGAGCGGATTCGTTCCACCCGCTTTCAGCTGCCAGAATCCTGAACTTCACAGCATAATCCGCTACTGAATCTGAACCTTGTTTGAGTTGAAGGAGTCTAGCAATGCTGGACTTTCCATGATCTGGGTATATAAACACCACTTGAAACCGGATTTGAAACTGCAGGTAGTCAGGGAACTAGCCCACACAGCAGAGGCCCAGTCCAGAGCTCAACTCATTAATCTTTGCGTGGGAAAAGATACTTTTTGGGGGTTGGACATATCTGAATAATCTGCAAAGTAAACATCACACATGAGTAGGAAATTTCTACATTTCTCGGGATCTCCATCATACCTCTGTGGCAGGGATGCGTGATGCGGAGCCTTAGCCAAACTGTGAGACTGTACTCAAGTGACTAGCTGGTTCACGTACTGAGTGAGTGGGTCCAGCTGTTCCTGTGGGTTTACGGTTGGTTGAGGATTAGGCATGTCCTCCGGTGGTAATGGGACTGCTACTGCGTCTATTAGTTGGGCTTGGTCATCTGTCATGTCGGGCTGAGGGGAGAGAGACACCAGATATAAGAGGAACAGTTTATTGATAACGAAAGAGAGTTTAAAGTTCAACACAAAACTTTAAATTCCTGAGGAGCCTTTTCCTTGAGAAGTCTCTCTACTCCTCAAATCCTCAGTTCTTAAAGTCCCACCTCTGTCTACTATGCACAGACAGGTCCTTACTGTCCTCTGTTCATAGCCAGGACCTTCTTTAGAGAAACCGGTCTTTCACACTGCCACACGTTACTCCTGCTTGGAACACAGAAGAGAGAATGAGAGTGAGAGCTTATAGATGGATCACACTGCCAGAGAATGTGCCACTCGTCTCTCTATCACTTGAGTCCTCTTCCTCTGCTCATGGTGACACCTTAAGCCTTAGTCCTGTTAGCATTTCCTGAAAAGGAGGAGATTCCCACACACAGTTCCCAACTCACTCACATCAGACTCACATAGCACAGCTTAAACCACAAGGCGATATATTTTTTTGAGTCTGAACAACTGCACTTAACCTAGATACATGTTCTCCTCTTACGGTGCTCCTTCACCGTTCCCTCCTGCTTATAATACAGAATCCCAATGAGTTTGGTGACCACACACTGAATCTCTGGCTCAACCGGGATTTAAACACACTCTCTGCCAATCACATGTCACACTCACTCAGCTCCTAATGAGCTCACCTGCATCTATTCATTCCCTCACACACTCAGCTCCTGGTGAGCATACCTGCAGCCCTTCATTCACACTTACATTCACACACCTCGAATCCAGAGCCCTAACCCCTAGTACTCAGGTGATCCACTTCTCCTCTGACGAGGCGAAGGTTTACCAGACGTAACATTATCACAACACAAAAAAACTGTTTTTCACTATATGCGGGTGCTCTTGGAACATAACACCCGTGAAAAGCAGAGGGTTACTGTAGATATATACAGGGTTTCCCACAAAGTCCCCATTCAGAGTTCGCAGCTCAGTTGTTCTCAGATTTTTTCATAGATCATAATAATTTTGGCAGAAACCGCCGCAAATTCAAAGAAAGCAGAAATATCTTCTTTTGTGGCAATATATGATTTTTCATGCATTTTAATGCTAAATTATTAACAAAAATATAATTAACAAATTTTGTAGCATACATATTAACATAAATTCAGCTGAATTTCCATATAAAATATAACTATATCTTTTATTTTTGTCGAGAGACCACAAAGCGATCGTATATTGTCTGTGACGTATCTCTGGCAGTCCAGCATTCCCGCATCAGAACAGTTTCATGTGTCTCAAGTGTTTCGCTGAGTGTTCTCATGTTTTTTCTTCTTAAAACCCTGTACATATAAATAATTCATACACAACACTCTTACATTATTTTACAATTGCAACAATTAAAATAGTGATGTTAAGTGGATAGTGTGTGCATGTGTGAGTTCTGTTTCATCAGCAAACTGAATCAGGCGTGACACTGCTGGAAAACAGCACAAAGAATAGCAGCTTCATAAACACTATTGCACTTGCAGCACATATTTTTTACATAGCTCACACTGTAATAGAACAACCCGTGCATACACACACATATAGCAACATTGTATTGCATTTTATATTTAATATTAATGAGACACAAATGGCACCTGAACTGAGGAATCAACATATGTTTGATACACCTATTAAAAATATGTGTTGTATGTTTGTAGAGGTGAAGCAAAATGCAGATGGGAGTTTGGAGATGCTGGAATTAGACCCTCCTGACCCCTGGACCACTGATCCCAGACCAGAACTGGAACTGCAGCCTGGAGAGGTCACGGTAACATTAAAGGAAAATATAGTCCATGATAGAGTATAATCCCTATCTGTTAAACCGTCCGTAAATATAAGTCAAGCCTTATATTTAGTGGACTGTCAATGTAGAGTAAATACAATTCTATTGAAATTACTGTCACAAGGAATATTGGGAAAATTTGAGGTAATCAACACTGATAAAGGGAAACTGAAAAATATGAAAGCGAATCTAACTTTTATTAATGCACAGCAGTAGAAAAACTAACCAAAACTAAACATAGTCTAGAATGTGACTTAATTGAAAAACCTAACCTATCAGCTAATAAATATTTACGAATTTTCACTGTAAAATAGCAACATTCACAGTAAAAAAAAGAAAACAACACGAGAAGTGGCTAGCAAAAATTATTGAAATTACAGCATGCAACTGATTTTCTTTGACCTAGATTGGTATGTGGCCAGGTAAACTCTGATTATGTGGCCACATACCATTCTTTTTATACAAAAGTGCAGTTGTGAAAGCTGATTAAATTAAATTCACACAGAATGTGTGTGTGTGTGTGTGTGTGTGTGTGTGTGTGTGTGTGTCCTCAGCTGACTTACATAACCCATGCGTGTATGGAGCTAAAAGCAGGTGGTAAAAGCATGATGTTCGACCCATGGCTGACTGGTCCAGCATTTGCCCGGGGCTGGTGGCTCCTGCATGAGCCTCCAGAAGATGCAGTAGAGCGAATGTGCCAAACTGACCTCATCTATATCAGCCACATGCATTCTGACCACCTCAGGTGAGTTTATCTTCAAACCCAATAGCAATAGTATAGTCTGGGATGGTCATGGGATGATTGCACATGGCTTTTATAGTCTCTAGTCTTAATTGGTAAGTCTTCATTCCTGTTATGGCCATAGGGACAACGGAGAAGCCCTTGATCAAGCTATCTCTGTATTATGTCTTCATGTGCTTCTGAAATGTAGCATTTTATAGTTATTTAGTAAATCCCTTGCATTTTTAACTTCAAAAACTGCTGCTTTTTGTATATTTAGAAACATTATGCTTTAGTCTCAGAGTGGATGGAGTATGTGTGTTATGTGATTATTGTGATATGTTCTCTTTTATATTTAAATGATGCTGGCAACCTGATATATGTTTGGCTTGTCTAGTCTTGGGTGTGAGCACTGTTACTCTGTTGTTGTGATTTGTCCCCTGTATTTTAAGGGGCTCAGAATTCTGGGCTTTGTTAAAATTTTTGCTGATATTTTTTCTCTCCTTACACAATAATTTTATATCTTCTTGCTTGATTCTCTTTTTCAACCCTGATTAAATTTTATTGTTCATATTCTCACTCTGACAGCTTTGGTGGTTTCTGTTTGGTTATCATCACACCCTCATGGCAACAAACACATTGATCTGTGTTATCAGGTCACTAATCTGGTTGATAAAGTTGTAAAGTGATTCAGCAATCCCTGTGCTGTTGCCATGAAGGGGTGTACAACATTTTTAGATAGGTGATACTTGTCTATCCAAATAAACATTCAGTAACATCCTAATGAATGCCAGAAGGGTTTCCGAGCAGAACGTTGCCTAAAGCATCCACTGTTTTCTCCCTATATTGTATGTTGGTAACATTTCTTTACCCAGCTAAGCAAAGTAATTGTAATGATTTTAGGTAATGCCTGTTTAAGAATGCATGAAGCCATACCCCAGTGGGCAAGCTTTATACATCAGTTTGAGTTTGGACTGAGAGGGAGAAGCAGCCATTTTGCATGTAATTCACTGTACACTTTCTCCGGTAACGCTGGATGCTTCAGACAAGTGTATACAAATCTTTATGTGTGAGACTGTATACAAACCCTCATGTGTTAAATTGTATTATCTGGCTCAAACCATCACTCTTTAAAACTATGTACTCTTGTGAACGCCACTAAAGTTGTACTGGATTCTCTGTGCTATCTGAGGTAAAAAAAAAAAAGTCAAAAATAGTGAGATATCTTGCAGAGGGATGCAGCACTCTTAAAATTGCAAAGCTTCTGAAGCGTGATCATCGA
>JBBPDH010232762.1:0-12128 GCA_037974565.1 Clupeocharax schoutedeni | reverse complement strand
GGGAAAGAGCGAGAGGGAGGGAGAGAGAGAGAGAGAAAGGGAGAGAGACAGTAAAAGAGAGAGGGAGAGAGCGAGGGAGAGAGCGAGAGAGAGAGAGAGTGAGTGAGAGCGAGAGATAGAGAAAGGGAGAGAGAGAGTGAGAAAGAGAGACAGAGAGAGAGAGAGAGTGAGAAAGAGAGACAGAGAGAGAGATAGTGAGAAAGAGAGAGCACATGAGTGTTGGGGGACATATAGAGAAAGAGAAAGGGAGAGAATTGCAGGAGACGGAGTGAAAAAGCAACAGAAGACACAGATGAAAAGAAAATGATGAGAAGAAGAAGAAAAAATGATGAAAATGATGGACAAGAAGCAAGACAGAGAATTAAAGGGTGAGAAACTGAATGAGAATATAAGATATATGAGATATAGTCAAGAATAGATAAATACAGATAAAAAGAGGAAAAGAGAGAGAGAGGAGAGAAAGTGAGGGATGTGGAGAAAAAAAGAGGGACATAGAAAGGAAAGGGAGAGAGACAGAGAAAGAGGAGAGAAAGTGAGGGAAGTGGAGAAAAAAAGGAGAGGGAGAGAGAAAGGAAATGGAGAGAGAGAGAGAGAGAGAGAGAGAGAGAGAGAGGGGTTGTTGCTGCTCTCCAGAGGGCCACCAGAGTTGTTTGTGGAGGTGGTGATGGATGTGTGTGTGTGTGTGTGTGTGTGTGTGTGTGTGTGTGTGTGTGTGTGTGGTTGTAGGGACATTGGTCTTCTTTCCACAAGGAAAAAACACTTTTTCCCCAAAAACTGCAACTTTTGCTAAAAAAAAAGAGATCAAAGCTGACCTTTGTGTTTAAAGGGAAAACACCTTCAATAAGCTACTTATGTTAATATAATACATAAAACTTATGTAAAAAGTATTATATATACATACCTACATTCATTCATTCATGCTAACTGATGTGCCAATTCTCTCTCTCTGGCACGCCCGCGCTCACACACACACACACAGACTGTAATGTAATACAGGCCAGTCTCTCTCTCTGACTGGTCCAGCTCAGCCAGCCTGTCATCACCTGTCTGTCAACATGATGGACAGATGAGAGCGGATTGTCACCGGAAAATACAAAGACACTGTCAAACATGCTAGAGGGTTGGTCTTTGTGTGTGAGTGTGTGTATAAAACATTCTGATCCGTTTAGTGTGAGGGCAAAGGGTGAGGTTGTTTGCAGTGCTGCGCCGTGCTATTTTTGTCTCTGACACACACACATACACACACAAACACAAAAATGCCTTAACAATAAAAAAATAAAAGGAGCAGACTTCACATGGCCAGTCTTGGCCAACATTACATGGCTCATACCTTAACCTTTCAGGACAACTGAAAAAAAAAATCTGCATAAACACTTACAACAAACACTTATTACAACAAACACCTCTTGTCATAAACGCTTCTTTAGTCAATGCCGGTGCCATTTCACCTGAGAATATCATATGACAACTGACATTTGTTACATGAAGCCTTAATGTTTATGCAGGTTTATGTCTGTTCTTATGAATTGGTTATGAAGAGGTGTCATGATGTCTTATGAAGGTATAAAATAAATTTGTGCAGTTAACTTTTCATAACAACTAGCACAAACCTAAACATCCATAAAGGTTTATTGCAACAAGCATTGGATGTAATAAACATTTTTTCAGGTAAAATGACATTCGAATTGACTAAAGCAGCCTTTATGACATCTGATGTTTGTGGGAATAAGCCTTTATAAATGTTTATGTAGTTTTGCTTTAGTTGTCATGAAAGGTTTATGAAGGTGTGAAGAAGACCTTTTAACCAAATGAATAAGACTTCATTTACAGCCAGTATTCATAAGGCCACATGCCTTGTACCCAAACCTTTTCATGGTAACTGACGTAACCCTACATAAACCTTTCTACAAGCTTATTCCAAGAATCATCAGTTCTCATGGCGTTCTCTGAGGAGAAATGAAATCAGAACTGACCGATACATCCTTTATCAGAAGTTATGTGTGTTGGGATAAGCCTTTATAAATGTTGTAGGTTTATGAAATGAAGCTTAATGAACACAGAACTTCAGATTAAATAAATTTTAAAAGGGCAAAACCTCACTGCCAATGTCCATAAGACTACATGGCATATACATAAACCTTTCATTATGTCTGACATAATCCTAAATAACATTTAAGGCTTTCAATCTTACAATGAGACACTCAGGCTGGTCCTAGGAATGCAATCTTTATTTCTGCAGGGAGAGTTCACTGAGGCAGTCTCAGTCATCCCTCACAAAGTTTCTCTGCTCAGAGAGCCTTATTTATCCATACACGAGGCTGAGAAACTAACAAAGCATACTCTAGTTCCTTATTCGGAACATGCATTCTTGGCATAAAAAATAAAGAAAACAACCCCTTCTGTTGGACCAGATTACTTCTATTTCTGTTAGATGAAATAGTCTTTTGCAAGCTTGACCTAATGCACTTCATGTTACATATATAATCAGAAAGTTCTAGAAACAAGCAACATATGTGAAAACAAGCAATTAATGTAAAATATTCTCTTACAAACGCTGAACATTTAAAGGCTTACTGCAACATGTGTCAGCTATCATTACATTTTGTCTGGGGAAATGACTTTATAATAGATGTTGTTTGGTGGAATAAGCCTTTGTAAATGTCTATGTGGGCTGATGTCGGTTGTCATAAAAGGTTAATGAATGGTGGTCATATTCTATGTCACTCTGCTTTAGAAGGGCATGAACAGTTGTGATTTTTGGCCTTGAAGGTCTTGAAAACCAAAAATAGCCTTTAATACTGTTGAGCTAAATGATTAATTAAACATAAAGGTTCACCCTCTTTGACTTTGCTGCGCTGTTTGAACTGGAGCCACAGAGCGAAGAGAGAGACTGTCGCAGAAACACACTTCACATCCAAGAGTAGACACCTGCTGATCCAGAGTTTCTTCGGAAATCAAGGGCATTAAAGAACAAGTCTGGCAAAAAATATGTTTTCTACCGTGTCCAGATGTGACCAATCAGGCTCCTTTACAAGATTAACAACTACAAGTTTAACACTAGTATCAATAGTCACCCAAATCTTTTCATCATCCAAAACAAAATTAAAGTGGATCACACTTATGGACATAGTTTAAGATGCAGGATGACGTTCTGTGAGCTGTAAAAGTGAGACTTGTGGACGTGGTTTAGGACCAAGTATGATTATTGTAAGCTTTTAAATGAACTGAACATCAGTGTGGAGCTAAACACTGCAGTGCCTTTTTACACAACAGGGTCTGTTTTCACAGCGCCTTCAGAGCAGGAGAGTCAGTTTCTGTGATGTCATAAATAGGGAGGAATCAGATCCCAGATGAGTCCGGCCTTATGAAAAGTTCAGTTTACAGTTCACAAGTCATACTGTATTCCTAACCATGTCCCACCTCGCAAATGGTCAGAGAGACACTCCAAGATGTTTTGGAAAACCTTATCAGAAGGTTGTAGCCTCTTATAGCTGAAAATGGGGGCATTCTGTATTGTTTTGAAAAGGAATGTCCAACAAGCTCATTTGGGTGTGTTGGTCAGGTGTCCACATACTTTGGGCAACACAGTGGAAATAGCTACTTAAAGCAATTCCATAGGGCTATATTTTCTATGCTGTTTTCTCTAGGAGTATGCTATGTTTTGGTTTACAGCCTCTGATAATGTGAGCTTTTTATTAAATTCTACAACATTACGCTGTTAAACTATTCACATTTGAGTTTGTTTTGCTTTGCATTGCTACATTTTAAACATTTAATTCAGTTGAATGAAAAATGTGTTTCATCAAAAAGCGCTTTTTTAGGGCTGAGTGTGATGAACCATTGTTGATGGTGTCTGAGTCAGTTGCAGACATTTTAATTGGGGGAGGAGTAATAATTTTAATCAATGGGTGGCAAATTCAGGCATTTATTCCACTGTAAAGAAGACAGTATTGTAAGTGATGTAGATAAAATAACAGGGCCTTATATGGAACCCTGAGGAACACCATGCACCCTGCAATCTCCAGAACTCACTTCAGGTTTCAAGTTTATAGTTTATTGTCATATACACAGAACAAGGGAACACCATAACCAGTAATACAATTCTTGGCCCTCACAGGTTTGCACAGTGAAAAAAACAGTAGAATAAACTAAAAGTAGTAAAACAGTAAAGGTATTTTTGTAGAAAAATAAGTAGCAAAATATTAAGGTGCATAGTAGACTGTGTTTAACAGTGCTTGTAAAAAGTGTAGTGTGATAAACATTCCTGCATATACAGAAGGTGAGTTTAGATTTAAAGTCTAGTTTAAAGTGATGGCAATTTTAAAGTTACTGTCATTTTTAAGTGACTTTACCTTTTAACACGACAGAAATTTGAAAGTGGGCGTAGTTATAAAATTACTGGTGTTTTGATGTGATGGTATATTTTAAAGTGCATGTCATTTTAAAGTGAATGTAGTTGTATAGTTGTTCAAGGCGGGATGTGCAAAGCATTCAGTACCCAGCAGCAGTTCTGTAATCTGATGGATAGAAACTGTTCCTAAACCTGCTGGTGTTCTGAGGAACTGAGGAAACAGTGTCAAAGGCTTAGGTCTAGAAAGAAAGCTCAACTCTGCACATGCTCAACTCTGCACATGTTTTGTGTTTAAGAACAGATTCTTCTCATTTGGTGACTACCAAGCATCTCTCTCTCGCTCCTTCCCTCTTTCTGACCACCCTCCCTTCTTAAACAACCCTTCTTTCACCACTGTCCTGATTATCTTGCCTTTGTCAGCAATCTGTCAATGAGATGCAAAGCTCACACGGCTTGTTCTGCGTCAAGGTAACTGTGGGAATGAGAGCAGAGGTGCTGGAGGCTAGGAGAGGAGAGGAGAGGAGGAGGACCCAGATGAGGAGTTAGAATGAAAAGGAAAGGGGAAAATCCTTCCATCAAAGCAGTGTGGCACATGGACTCTTTTTTCTTCAACTGAATAAACACACATGTATATTGCTGCAGTTGCCATTAGCTGAGGAAACCCTTAATATAAACATTTAGTACGCAAATTGGGCCTGGCCTATTTGCAGTAGCTTGTGAATACATTTTCCCTGTAGAGAACAAAGGCTTTCTGCCAGTCGTTCTGGATAAGAGCATCTGCTAAATGGCGTAAACGTAAATATCAAAACGTTCTAGTGAGCATCTTTAAAATGACTCTTAACAAGGTGAAGCTGCCAGGAAGCTCTGCAGGGTTATTAGCAGGGATCAGGTAGCACTTGACGAAGCCTTTTAATGACAATTAAGATAAAAGGCTAACACTGACATAAAAGGGAATAAGAAGCTAAGAGTAGGGTAAAGATAAGACGTCTCCAAAGCCACCTGCTCTTCTGAAGCTGGAGTGCCTCGTTATTAGGCTTCTAATCATCGCTCTTACGCTACATGCTCAAGATGAAGAAGAGAATTATCTGACACTGTTATTATTTGACCATGGTATAATGTCTAGTTAAATAGTAAATATAGAAATCGAGTCAGCTTGTAAGTGTCTTTATGGATTATTAAGGTGGATCATGCCTGAGTTGGACTAGCAAAGTGGAATGGCCCACAGACTGGCACTTATTTGTACTGACAAGACATGCTTTTGATTTGAATGGTAAGAAGGAAAAGGCATCATATGGAGATTTTTGTAAGAGAACTATTAAGCAGCAGTATCATAAAAGACTGAATCCATGTGACACTAAAACTAATGGGGCAAAAAAAAGATGCTGTTGATTTAGATGGTAAAAAGTGAAAGGGCCTAATATAGATCCCTGAGGAACACCCTGAGAGAATTCTCTGGGAGAGAACTTTACAACATCATGCAACACAACACCCACACATTATGCTCAAAATAACTGAGGAGAACCAGAGGTACAAAAAAGATGAGATTGACTGATAACCTTCAAAGTGAAAATTCTCCAAACTTACCACCCAAAACACTAAACTAAGTATTTCATGGCGCATTCGGTAGTGCTGTTGCCTCACAGCAAGAAAGTCCTAGGTTCATGGCAAGGGTGGCTGTGTAAGCTTGAAGATGGAGCTAGTTCTCCTTGATTTTGCTGGGTGCTGGATACTAAATTGCCTCTAGGCGTAACTGTGATGGACAGGTGACCTGTCAAGGGTAGAATCCAGATAGAATCCAGCACCCCCCCCCCCCCACCCTAGTTAGGATAAGACGATGGATAGATAAGCAGACATCAGGATGGTCTACTGTACAAGAAATAAATGCAGTCTGTTTTTGCTGATAAAGGATTTGGGAGTTCATTCTGTTCTAAAAGATGTCAGAATGTAAAGAAAAGAAATGCTATGTCCACAATATTATTACTGAGCTTGCCATCTTACAGTAACCATATTCGGTGATACAGCGCATCCCAAAAAATAATTAAAAAGTCTTGAAAAAACGCTTTGTTTGTCATTTTTAATTTGTCACATTTAATGAAGAACATGTTGAGAATTTTACATGCTCAAGTGTAAACACTTGAAGAATGAGGCCAGCAATGTAAATAATGTTATGTTGCATGTAAGGAAACTACATGAACCCTGACATACCAGTTTTCTAAAGACGCTGAGGCAGATACAGCCAATGTCTTTTTGTGACCCAATCAGATGTCAGCAACAATAAAGAACATAAAATAAGACCCATCCCAAAGTATACATTCAAAGTCTAGTGGCCCTTTCTGAGGCTCCAGGGTAGGAGGATTCTAATACGCTCCTTAAATGATTAGCTGAACTATTTGTTTTTGAGCAGGTAAATCCCCACTCTTTGCTGGAGACCCGCCTGGAGGACCAAATCTGGGCTCCCCTGTTCTGGAGTCTGTAACATTTGTCCCTGCAGTGTTTTTGTCTAAATCATCCCTTGTTGTTTACCCCTGTGTTTCTAAACACTGGTCCTTGAGGCACAGTTCACTTTTCACTGCTCCCAGCACACCTGCTGCAGTTAATCAGCTCATTAACACCCCCTTGCTGGGCTGAAGTTGAAGGTGTTAAAAGGCAGGAGAATCACTAAACTGGTGTAACTCCTGGACAGGATGCCTCCTGGTCCAGACCAAAAGAACCTTGGATGTACATTTTTAATGTGCTTGCAACTATGTGATTTTGTTTTTATTGTTGTGCCTTGTTACTGCAATAGCCCCTCCTCTTGATCACTGCTGTGTAAGTTGGTAGGGTGGAGGTAGCTCAGTGGGTAGAATACTTGCAATGTGCTTGCAATGTGCTCCAAGAGGTCATGGGGTCGAATCCTACCTTCAACACCACAACTGGATCCCTAAACAAGACCCTTGCTCCAGAGAGACTGTCCCCTGTAGTTAGGGAATGGAAGTTGCTGGAGGTTAACCCTTCAGTGGGTGAGTTTTTAACAGTTCTAGCCAGTTTTGCCATGCTGCAATTCGACAGTCATTACTTTGTGTCATGAATTGTTTTTATATTCACTCCAGTTGTTCTGTCTGACTGCAGAGCATATAAATATATCTTTGTCAGGGAGGTGACATTCACCCTTATGCTGGTATGATTTGTTTGACTCATGATTCATTCAACAGGATTTTTATATTTATTGTTCAACTGTAGATGTTACTATGGTTACAGTTCCATAGCAGGTAGGAATTATTATGGATAAATACTCAACAAAGATGTTTTATAAATGCATGTAACTAAAACAACAGCTCTGGAGGGTCATTTGCCGCTGTTGCTTTGATGTGTGTCAGGTGGTTCAATAGTTGTGTAAAATATAAAGATTTGTTTTACAATGTCAAACAGCTAGTGTGTGTTTCTTGGTTGGTTGTTTTGTGCTTGTCACGCACATAGGTCACATGATGCGCCAGGGGAATCAGAAATTTGCGCATCACGTGATATAAAAGCCAGGTAATGCAGGTAGACCATGCTCAGTTATCGCTCCTATACTGTCTCCTAGACCTTCAGTCCATGAGTACTCCAGCATTTATCATGTGTGTGAATGAGAACTTGGGCTCTGGTGGGAACCCTAACTCTAGGTAGATAGAGTGGTCTTATAGCAAAGTGCATGATCTACCAATCCTCTCACACTACTCTGCATTTGGGTTCTTCCATTACACTACACAGGTGTAGTATCTGTGCTCCGTCGTGACAGAATGACTGAGCCCACAGCCGTGAATCCGGCGGAGTTTGTCGCTATGTGTGATGTTACGCAGCAGGCTGCTGTGATCGCACGGTTGGAACGTGACGTGGATGGCTTGCGGCAGGCTCTTCAAGAGTCCTTTGGCTCGTGCTGAGCTTGCTCAGTGAATCACCACGATCAGGACTACCATGTGTGAGCAGGCTGCTGAGCGGGCAGCACCACAGACAGGACCCCAAGTTTCACCCCCTCTCCAAGCATCATCATCTGCTTTCATTCCCAAATTCTCTCTGCCAGATAAGTGGATAAGCGGGACGGAGAGTTTCAGTATGAACGTTACTCCACAGACTGAAGCCGCTTCATACTTCTCATCTCCCTCCTTTCAGGGTAGGCAGCTGAGTGGGCCACCGCAGTCTTAAGGTCAAACTCATAGATAGCTCCACATCCCAACAGGAGATGGAAACCGACTCCAAACTTTACCATCTCTGTCAGGGAGAGAGCTCTGTGAGCTGCTATGCGGCCGAATTCAGGACACTGGCCGTTCAGATGAGCTGGGGGGATGCCGCGCCCCAGACAGCCTTCTATGAGGGGTGAAGTATGAGTTAGCTGGGTGGGAGCTCCCAGTCACTATCGACGGCCTCATTCAGCTCTGCTTCCAGACTAATCAGAGAATGGGCTCTCGCCTGAGCCTAGTCCCTAATACTGCAACTGTAACTGATAACCTCAAGGACAGTTGAAGAACACATCCAGTATGTACATTGTAAAAATGCGCTTTCCACCAGTATTCTACCACATTCTTGGGTTTTGTTTTAACCACTAAACCTGTGGCCATGGATCCCCTGAAACTGGACGCCATGCATAACTGGCCCCTACCCAAAATGCTTAAGCAGCTCAAACGTTAGTTTGACTGCTCTTACTAAGCCATCTAAGATGTCTATTCATCCCAACTCATCCTCTGTTCAGGCCTTTTAGCATCTGTGCCTGCTCTTCACCTCAGCTCCCATCCTCCTTAGTCCTGATCCAGCTAAATCATTAGCTGTGAAGGTGGACGGCTCTGATGTGGGCGTAGGAGCCATCCTCTCCCAGCAGGTTATGGACCAAAAACTTATCCAGAAGATTTCTTTCTACTCAACAGCAGTACAACATAGAGGACAGCAAACTCTTGGCCATCAAGTGGGCCCTGGAAGAGTGGCATCACTTGCTCCAGGGCGGCAGTGTGCCATTGATGGTCTGGACCAATTATCAGAATCTTTTAGCGCTCGTTTAGCGCTCCTGGGCCTGTTACCTCATTTGGGTTGAGCTGTCTCACAATCCCCAAGTCTCCTCAGGAACAGGTCTCAGTCATTTTGAGGTATGCTATGGTTTCCTATGTTTAAACATCAAAATGGCCCAGGTACGCAGGTGCCAGCACCTTTAGACATCTGCTGCCATCCAGAAGGCCAATGACCAGTACACCATTGGCACCCTCTGGAACATTGGTTCCATGTTGGTGACAGGGTATGGCTATCCACAAAACACCTGCACTTGCACACCCCCTCCAAGAAACTTCAGTAGGAATCCTAAAAATACTGATAGAGATATATAGCAAAGTGTGTGATCTGCCAATCCTCTCCTTTTTTGGGTTATTTCATCACGCTACACAGGTGACTGAGTGTCCTACAAAATGCTCTGTCTGTCAGCTGCTGGGACACAGCCCAAGTTTATTGATGGACTGTCAGATGTATAAAAGTATAAATTATTGGCGGGATGTCATCGGCGTTAACATGCTGCGCTAACATGAGACTCTTATCGGGCGATAAAAAAAATATCGCCGTTAATCTATTCACAAAGTTGGGTTGGGAGCTGGGTCTATACTACGCAAGCTATGCTGACTTTCACCTTGATATTTTTGTGTGGATGTATACCTAGCCGAATTGCGCTGTAGGGGGTGAGACCTGTGAAACAGGGACGTGACTAGGACAGTTAAGCAGTGAGCAGTTAGACACTCATAGTATTGTTCTGTTGAACTGAGTACAAACGGCGCTCAGTGATATCTTGTATGAAATGTTTGGATACATAATTTAAAAATAGTAGAATAATGACTATATATTTAGGGTGGCTTGGGATCATTTTGGGGGGAAGGGGCTTCAGACCTTCGGCAGAATTCAAATGAGCTTTTTATAGAGATTATTCTAGATTCATTCCAAGATTAGTGAGCTTAATCTCGATTAAAAATTTTTACCTCCATAACCTGCAGTGTTTCTCAGCAGTTAGAATGTTCAGTGTTGAATGTTCCAGATCACACCAGTGTGATGGGTTGCTTTATTGGAAAATAGTCAGGCAGTGAAACCATGTGATGCTAAGTCTTAAAGAGTTATAGAAGCCACTGTGCTTCAGTGTGGTGTTGTTTACTTTGTGTATTTTCTTGATTACATTAGTTTCCTTTTATTAAGACCATCTGCTTAAACCTTCAATACCTCAGCCTCATGACAAGGTGTCCCATGTCCCATTTTGGTTTTCAAGGGCGTGTACTAATGTTTGACTGCTTTCGATGTGCACTTTCTGCCTTCGGCAAGGAACTCAGCAATTCAGGAGTGACCTCTTAGCTAGAATTCCATGGAGAAACAATTAAGGAGCAGTCAGAGTGAATGGTTTTACGGCCAGCACGAAGAGGAGGAAGATGTTTGGATATGAGTGAAGATGCATTTGTTCATTCATTTAACTCCTCATCAAGATGCTCGGTGTAGTTAATCTCAGCTGAGCCACTGCAGATCAGCTAATTAGTTCATTAAAAAAGGAGTGATGGTTGTGGATTGTGAGAAGAACTGAAGGGCTTATGCTTCCATTTGGGACTGGGCTATAAACACAATCCGCTCTAAGAACTGATGCGGGGAAGTGGTTTGAGTGCCGGGGGGAGGGGGTAGTCTGACTATCCACTAATATTAAATCATTTTCTAGAGTACATACACACAGCTGCACCCTCCACCAAATGACTTTAATCATCCCCAGGTGTATTATAAAGCCATTTTCTAGATGACCATCTGTTTAAAGTCTCTGCTTTACTTTATTTTTTTATCTAGAATTACTTCTAGTATTCCTTTAAACACAAAACGCTAAAATCGTGCCATTAGGATAACAGCAATTAATCCTCTTTGGGCTAAAAACCTTTCTAAGTGTGTCCCAGACTGAAGTCTTGGTTATTAATTAAAAACAGAACGCTGAGGCCGGCTGAGTCTTAGATGTAAAACGGCTTTGACTTCATTACAATAATGGTTCCATCATGAATATCCATAGACTTAATGTGTCTGACTTTCTCTGCCCTCTTTACAGCATTTATATCAGCTCTATCCTGGCTCCTTGCAGATGTTGGGCTGTTAAATATGAGCTCAAATATTTGTTTTAGCATGAATCTGTGTTATATAATAATAAAAAGAGAAATAATTTAATTTGTTATTATTCAGTGGATTTACCATGATCGTATAATATAAATATTTTGGCCTTAGATTCCTAGGTTTGCCTCAGTGTATGTTTGATTTATTGTAGAAAACAATAAATTCTATTAAATTATGTCGATTAGAATATTCATTCCTTAAAGAAAACGTGTTTAATCAGCTGAAGCAGCGCTCTGATGATGTGAGGTGGCTGCTATGCTGTCTCTGGAGGATGTTAGTGGTTTGATAAGACATTAAATATAGTTGCTGAGGTGTTGCTATGGTATTCCAGGTGTTTGCTAAAGTTAAGCTCGTATGATTGCAGACGTTTCCTAAGGTGTGCATAGGTAGTTGCTATAGTATTCCAGGCAGTTGCATTTGTTTTGCATTTGTTTTGCCAGGGTGTTGCTTTGTGACTGTTATATGTATACTAGGGCTGTAAAGCGATGAATTAAAATTAACTAGTTAATCGCAAAGCTGGGAAAAAATTAACCGCGATTAATCCCAATTCTAGGTAAACCCAATATATAATATATAATGAACACACAAAGTCATCAATTTTACAAAGAAGGCTTTGTTTATTTTTTCCCAACTCTGTCACACTTTTAAAAGCTGTGAGATCTTT
>JBBPDH010232752.1:0-12128 GCA_037974565.1 Clupeocharax schoutedeni | reverse complement strand
GCAACTGCTAACAGACTTCTTTCCCAAGAAAGGTGAGCCCAAAATGTGAGAGCAAATAGTTTACAAGTGAACTCCTGTTGTGGTTACAAAACACTTCAATACCTCCGCAATTATCAGTGCTAATAACACAATGTCATAGAGTAAGCCGTCGTTATTCGCGGGGTTATGTTACATGAGCACTTGAAAAACCGTGTTGTTGTGTTTGGGTCAAAGAAATGCCTTAAAATGCCCATTTTAATAGTGTAAACCCTAAAAAAACCCTCTAAACTCAGTTTAATACATTAGCCTTAACAAAAATGTAAAGATAAACCCGAGGTTTAAATACGGAAAAGTCACGAACAAGAGATAGACACAGAGAAAGCAAGAGAGAGTAATGTGAGTAAGAGAGAGAGAGCAAGAGAGAGATGCGCGTTCCAGAAAAGTCACGAACGAGAGAGAGAGAGAGAGAGAGAGAGAGAAAGAGAGAGAAAGAGAGAGAGATGCACGCTCTGGAAAGGTCATGAAGAGAGACAGAGAGAGATCTGCGCTCCGGAAAGGTCACAAGGGAGAGAGAGAAAGAATGAGAATCCGGAAAGGTCATGAAGAGAGACAGAGAGAGAGATGCGCGCTCCAGAAAGGTTATGAAGAGAGACAGATAGAGATCTGCGCTCTGGAAATGTCACGAACAAGAGAGAGAGGCTGCGTGAGACAGAGACAGAGAGAAAGAGAGAGCGAGAGAGGTTTAAAATCCACGCACGGGGAGCCAGAAGTACTAAAATGAGTTTTAAAAAAAAACATATTGCCACGAAAAATGCAATAAAAAAAGCGGAGAATATTT
Organism: Clupeocharax schoutedeni; assembly: GCA_037974565.1. Classification (NCBI taxonomy): domain Eukaryota; kingdom Metazoa; phylum Chordata; class Actinopteri; order Characiformes; family Alestidae; genus Clupeocharax; species Clupeocharax schoutedeni. The sequence goes on along the minus strand of JBBPDH010232752.1, from coordinate 11,311 downwards.
GCAGGTTCCGCATTGTTTTGAATATCTCAGCGTAAAACGATCAGTTTCGTTCTCGGAAAAAAACGTGTGTGACTGGATCCACGAGTCCCAATCCGTGTAAAACTGGGTCTTTACTGTAACACAAAATAAAAAATTGCATGATGCCTTGTTTGCATAGCCGACACCATTTCAATAGAATACTAATTTGAAACGTAAATTAATATTTGTTATTGGATTATAATAGTCTAACTTTGTAGTCTCAATGTCATATAGGTTCATGAGCAGGGGCATAGCAGCCAATTTAAAAGTGTTGGGGACAGTATGGTGATGTGATCCAAGGGTGTTCATACAGTATAATAAATTCTAATAGAAGAAATATGGGGCATTTTACAGCAGCACAGTGTCAATCTGAGGAACATGCCAGGATAACTTACATGAACCTATTTCTGTGAAATCATACTCATAAAAATACATGAATAAATAAATAAAATACTGCAGGACACAGGACTGTGGAAATCTATACTTTAATTTTTATGAATGTTGCGGCGTTAGCTATAGGGCGGAGTTCCAACAAGGCTTTCCTACACCCCAAGGCTGGAATATTTATTATAAGTTATGTTAAACGTTAAATGATGGTGAGGCCGCCTATGACTCAACGCTACTTGTTCCACGACAACGCCACCCCAGGAGTTTCACCTGGAGAATATTAAAAAGAAAGAAGATAAAAAATAGGAATTTAGACACACAGGTTCGTGGCACACCAGGGCTAGAGATGTGGTACCAGTTTAAAAAGACAACTTTATTTAAAACATTCAATGAGATAAAAAAAGATCCAAAACATGATACTGGTTCTGTCAATTACAGCGCAGGCTGGCCAATGGGGCAGTGGATCCTAAAAGAAACCAAAAAAAAAATAAAAAAGAAGTGAATCCCACACATATCACACACACTCAAAATAATAATCACCACCCAGAAGAAGGAAGGACACCACCACGGCTCAGCACTGCAAACAAACAGAAAAGAAATTAACCAAATAATACATAGAAAAACAACAACACATTTTCAAAATTATCTCTGTCTACAAGAAATGGCAAAAAAAACACTAACAAAAGCATGCCAAGGCAGCAGGTGGCGATATAACCTTAAAACATATAAACATTGGTGACCAGTCAGAAACCTTGGAGGAGTGAGGACGTCATAACCAGAGACAGTGGGCAGTGCCCTGTCTGAAAAATATACCTTTAAGTTTAAAAAGTTCATTACACTACTGATGAGAAATAGGCAAATAATATGCATAATCAGGGAAAATTATAAAGATAAATAGATCTTTAGAGGTGCAAAGAGCCAGTTTGTACAGTCAGCTTCTAACACAGAAAAAAGCTATGTGAAGCAGGACACATGCCATGCTAACAGCTTGTGGTCATTCTGGACAGTGTTGATGTTTTCCAGCTTCAGACAGCATTCTGCAAACTGTGGAAAAGGGCATTTTAGAATCAGAAAACTTTACTGATCCTGGGGGAAATTGTTCATGTAATGACGGCTAAGACACAGACCCCAGAGTAGCGACATACACTCAGTTAACTCAGATGATTCGTTGGTCAAAATTAACTCATTAATTCAACACCTTTAGTATAAAAAGGCCAGAACTCCTAACGAGGTTCAGAGCAGTAGAACTTCGCAAATATTGGGAATTGTGGATGATAACCTAATGTAAACTCAGCGCATCACAGGAGCGGTGCACAGTCTGACATTAAACACTTCGTTTTTTCTTGTCCATGCGTAAACGCGGAAACTGAGTTTTCAGAAAGTGCCACTTTGGCCAGAGTTTTCAAAAACCTCAGTTCTCACTGATCCAAAAGGTTTACGTGTGAACGAAAGACTAAAACCCAAACAAAATCCTAGAAATACCCGTGTACTTGTGGATGTGGCCTGAGACATCCTGGGCCTCATTTGCCATGCAGCGGTTACCAAGGCAACCAGACACCTGAATGGAATGAAGTTCCGCTGCTCAGCACCGCCCCAAACATAAACAACCAGCACAAGGACAAGTGGACGGGGCATACAAGTCCCGGATGTCACAGTCAGCTATACCCTGAGGTTTTTTACCTTTTAGGTATTTTTTAAATACATCACATCAATCTCAACCTTCTTAAATTATTTTCTTGTTTAGCTGATGTATGATCAGAGAAAATCTGGGGGTGTTAAAGGGCAAATACTTATTGCCCCAAAATTGGGCAGTAACCAAACAAGTGTCAGATTTTTGGTCTCCTGAAGAATCCAAGACAATAAACATGGTATCTTATCAAGATCTCTGTCTTAATGAACCCTGCCAGACCCCCACCCCTTCCCCTCTCTCTCTCTCTCTCACACACACACACACACACACACACAGATGGGATGACTGTTCAATGAAACAAAAGGAAAAGATACAGTTTTGTGTTTATTACATACTTCCAAATGTACACAAATACTGTATGTAAACGGGTATTATTTGATAAGCCATGCTGTGTAATCCCAATGTTAATCCTTTCCATTTTAAATAGCAAAACCAAGATGTGATGTCTGATCAAGAGAATATCTATGAACTTATTTTTCTTTAAAGTCGACTAGTGTGACGGGCCTGGTCAGTGGCACGTTTTAGCCACTGCTTTTTGTTTGGGTTTTTTGGGTGCTTCTGTTCTGTGGTTTTTCTATTATGTTCATGGCTCTGTTTATTGGGTTTTCAGTTCATTTGGGTTTTCTGTTCATGCACTGTGTTGATGCCTGTTCCTCATGTGGGTTTTGTCTTGTGCTTAGTGTCCACCTGTCACATGTTCCTTGGTTGTCACCTGTTCCCTGTTCCCGCCCCATTAAGTTCTGTATTTAGTCTTGTGTGTTTGTGTTCCTCTTGGTCTGTCCTCCGTCAGGTGTGAGCAACCTTATGTTATGTATGTGTATGCTCAAAAGCCACATGCTAGCCTTGTTTCCAAGAGCCTGGTTTTTGTTCTGGCCCGCATGCCGTTTTGATTTCTCTGTTGGAATAAAAGTGCAGCAAAAGGATGTCTTGGTGTCCAGCCTGTGATTCCCAGGAAGGACTAGCCCCCACGCTCGTGACAACTAGTTGTGTTTGATTTCAAATTAATCCACAAAAAGACATCAAAATAATCGTAAGGTCCTTTCTATTTAGAAACATATACATAGCAATATAAATGTGGATGTAAGGACATTGCTCTTTAGCAAAATCATCAATCATCTGTCCAGCCATGTGCTCTCAGAGAGAGAACAAAGAGATCTCCTTGATTCTTAACTCAAAATGTAAAGACCTAAGCTTTTGGGGAATTCATGGATGTTGATTACTAAAGGGAATTGTAACAATTTATATTCAGGCATTTTGACTTTTGCTTTGAATAATTGTGGTTGGCAATTAAGACTGTGTATGTAAATCAATCTAAAACCTGTGTACTATGGCGTATTTGGTTTTGAAATGGCCGTGCATTTGCTAAGGGAACACATGTTCACATTTCAATATCAAGTTATTAACAGTATGAGAGGAAATAACTTTCTGTCAAGGAAAGGAACTCTTTCCTCCCAGCCTCAGGGCCCATGTGAGGGAGACCCCTCCTACCTTTTTAAGAGTGATCTGTCCTTGTCATTGGACAAGCTGTGAAACACAGGTCCAATGACAAGGATGCACTGAGCACTGAGGACTGAGCCGCGGGGACCAGCAGAAGAGCTGAGCAGAACCGGACCAGAACACCTGAAGTCCAGAATTCATGACCAGCCATCCGTCCCTTTGCTTCATTCACCTCTGAAGGGCTGTGGAGATTCATTCACCTCAGACTGCAACCTTTTCAGCTTCAAGGCAGCGCCAAAACGTCTGAACAACTTCGTCACCTCTTCTCCTCCAAATCAGTGGAAAAGTATAAAGTCTCCTAAATTTGATAACTGGTACAAGGACTTACCTTTGTTAATTACTGAGTTGTGTTGTTTCATGAAACTCACTGTTCCAGGATTTTCAGTAACTTTCAATACCAATACCACATCATCTCATTCATTTTCAGTTTATGTTTGTGAGTTTTATGTTGTCCTGTGTAGAATAAATGTTGTCTTAAAGTGTGACCGTATTTCAGCTTCTTGTCAGAAAAGTGGTCACTTCACAACAAGATGAAGTTGCCTTGCTTTTAAAATTAATAATAATAATCAAATTGATCCCTAATTCCCCTATTTCAAGCAAAACTCTTTTTAACTGCGCAATTAAGAATAGGTTCAAAAGGTTAATTGCTGTATCCTGCCTGAACTTGTTTGGTGGACTTAATAAACCCTGCTTGAGATAATACATTTATTAATAAATAATAAAATAATCCTTGATTATTAACCAATTAAGTGATTATTAATCATTAATTATTAAATTAATGAAAACATAGGTGAATAGGTGAATCAGCCTTCTCTGATTCTGGTGGAGAATTCAAATTGAGCTAAAACTTTCCCTTACAAAATTGAATAAAATACAATTTTAATTCCAATCTTAATGTGTTCCTACACTGATCTGTGCACATTCCAGTGAATTAACATTTTGGAGTTATACAAGAAATTCAGTAAATAAATGCTATCATGCTATAATATCCTCCTGACTACCAGGAATAAAAATGTTTTCAAATCACTTTTTTTTAAAAATTTCCTATATTATTTGAGAGGTAATGATAATACTGCAAACATTTTTTTGTAAAAAAAAAAAAGTTTTTTTTTAAAGATAATGAACAATTGCACTCTAAAAAATAAAACTAAGCAATATTTGACCCAGTACAATAAATTATGTTATTCCAACATGAATAGGGTAAAATTTTGGTCTAATGTGTATTATTTAATTAGGTGGAGTTCACTTCGATTCCACATTGATTTCAACACTGAAAATAAAAATCTTCGTTCTCTGAATGAAGATCAGTTTGTTATGAATATTTTTTTTTTTTCTGCGCATGCGGGAGAAGTTTCTAATTTTGGATAAACTTCCACCATTTTGAGTCAGTGTGTTCGGACTCAGCATTTTTTTTGGAAAAGAAAAATACAGTTGATAGGTAAGTGAAACAGGCTGGTTTTGTTTTAAATGTTATTTTAAGACGCAAGTAAATATTTTAAAACGTAATTAAAATAAATCAGCATTTGTTAGGCATCATTTAAAAAGGGAATCCCTCATTAAGCTCCTTCTAACCGGTTACCAAACAGAAAACAAGGACAAAGAATGTGAAAACGTTCTGCTCGAAAAGAACAGAAATGAAACGAAGCCGATGATGAAATGGCGCTGCGACAAAATCCTGCCAAAGCCCAGGCTCACAGAGTGACGATTTCAGTGTTGCGCTCCAGTCAGAGATTTTGAGGAGAGGGAGAGTGTGGGCCGCCCAATCAGTGACCATATTAGGGTTTAATTTTCAGTGCAAAATAGCATAATTTTACAACTTTATGATAAGATTAAATTAATTTTTTTATTTTTTTCAGTATTGCGCTGAGAGTGTGTTGATGTCATTTTAAATACTCCGGGTCAACAGATTTTTTGAATATGTGTTGAGAAATGTAGCTAATAATTAGAGAAGTACTGATTTGGTTACTTTACTTATTGAATTTAGACTAATCTCCATGAGTAATGACCATCTGGTCCTGGTAGCTCCTCCTCCTCCCCATGCCTTAATCAGTCTGTATCCCCTCCCTCTTTCCTGTTGGATCCTTTCGGATAGAGGTAGGTTGGGTGATCTTAGCTAAAAATCAATGAGAAATATTAATATTCAAAAATGTCATCCATAGGTTTATTTGCCCTTATCTCATTTATATTTATTTTATGTACAGTATTTTGTTGTTATTTTTGTGATATGTATTTGGTAAATGTACATTTTATGTCCTTTTGTACCACCTCATGTAGGCTAACATAACTAGCTGTAACACTATGTGGGCTGTTTTAGGAGCTTTCGTTTTAATATGCTTTATTCAGGTGTGTCATTTAGTTTCTCTTAACTATATACTTTTTTGCGTGTTTGATATCCTTTTGGATAGAGAGAGGGAGATAAAACTTTGGCAGCAGTGCTCGTTTTGGGTAATTTCTCACAACACAACCCCGGTTACACTTAATCCGGCGTTTTTCAGTTGGGTCTGTACTACGCAAGCTATGATGACTTTGACCTTGATATTTTAACACAGATTTACTGTCTGACTGTCTGTCTGTCTCTCTCATTCATGACTTTTCCGGATCGCGCCAGTTTTAAACACTCTCTCTGTTTCTCTCCCTCGCTCTCTCTGTCTCTGTCTCTCTCTAGATTTCTCTTTTCATGACTTTTCCGGACCATGCGGATCATCTCTCTGTCTCTTTGTCACGTGCTCTCTGTCTCTCGCTCTCTCTGTCTCTGTCTCTCTCTCTCTCATTCATGACTTTTCCGGAGCGTGCAGATGGTCTTATATTCCACTGTGTGTATATATGGGACCACTTATATCACAGGCATGATTATTTCTATTGGATTTTCTTTTGGATTACCAGAATTTGGCCAAATCATGAATATTGCTATTCTTGTGGGTGGCATATGCTTCATTGTTGAGCAAGTTGAAACCTGGTATTTTGAACATTTGAGAGCATATGAAGTTGTTAAAAAGGATTGTGCAGACATTCTCACCATTTACCCTCAGGATCTTTATGACTACTATCCACTTACTTTGTATTGTATTGAGGGAAGGCTCATGGTGTCACTTAAGAGGTTCTTAGGTGTTTTTACCCATGACCAATGTTGTCATTAATTGAAATACTGTTTTCTCCTTTCTGTTTCATTTGTTTTGTTTGTTTAACAGTGTCTTTTGTAATCATAAAAATGCTGTTGTGGATAATTCTTGGTCCAGAAAAAACAACATCAGAAAATGAACATGTCCTGGCACAATTTCAACCCTAGAAGACCTTGCTATGTGACTAATGCTATGTGAGAAACTGAATATAGAGGATTGGCAATTATAGTGGATAGTGGATTTGCAATTCAGTATGAAGTAGTGGATTTGCAATTCAGTATGAAGATCCTGATTTCAATAATAAACTGTGCAATTTAACAGACATATCAGATCTTCCAGCTGAGAAGGCTAACTTGAGACTTTCTGGACAATATCTGTTGTGCCATTAGATGAATCTAGTTTTTCAGATACAACTGTTGATATGACTAGTCTGTCAAGTGATTGTTATCTGTGTCATTAGCCACAGTTACTAGAACAGATCATTGGCCAAAGAAATGTCCTATTCCTAGATTCTCCCTGGATCTTGAACTTTGTCTTCAAAAAGCAAATGAGGTCTACAAAAAAGAAAAGATTCCTCTGGAGGTGACACGGGACATAAAGATGGAAATACTTAGCAAAGTTTCTGAGGTCATGTTCTCCTACAAAGCATATCCAGATGTGAGAAAGTGGCCATAGCTTTGATTATCAAGATTATCCTTGTCTTGCCCAGGCCAGTGGCAGTGGTTGGGAGGGCTGGAAACAACCTTAGCCAGAAACTGCGGCATGCAGGTTGTGCTGAAGTTCAGATAAATGCTCATAAGAGAGGATCTAGTTCTTCAAGGGGTGGCCTCAAAAAGCTTCGCAAGTCAGAGATGAAATTTGCTTAAATAACAGGAATAACATTTTAAACATTTTTGTTTGTGTTGTCATTTTTAGGATACAGATTCTCTTGAAATGCAGGCCAGTAAAATGAAGACGGGGATATTGGAAGTCACGAGACAGCACAACTTCAATGCCAAACTCGCACCAGTGTAAGGTCAAGTCATCGTTGAAGAGCTTCCTGACTTTGTCAATACCCCAAGGAACTGAAATACACATTTGAGACAGTGCAGAATGTGTTCTTGAATCTAGGAGACTTATATTCTCAGAGTGTTGTCACTGAAAAATATGCTCCTTAAATCTGACAGGCTATAAACAGTGTGTTTGGCTGTATGTCCGAATGCACCAGTGTCTGTATTTTCCTGTCTGTGTGTCTGACTTTTTTTGTTTTTGTGACTTTCTGTCAGTGTGTGGCTCTGTACATAGTGTTGATACTGATTAATGTAATCCTTTGTTTTGAAAGGACATTTAGTTTTTTAAAGGTGTTTTTTCAGAGTAAGTTGAGGAGTTGTGTTTTTGACATATTGAAGGTATTTATTTGCACTATAGGCTTGCTGTCAATGTATTTGTTTCATTCCTTCTATACTGGCAGAGACTACCTTTGAACTAGTACAGTGGGGTTCTGTTAAACTGTTACTTGATTGTGTAGCACTTTATAGTATGAAGTATTTTGAAACTGCAATGTTTTTTTCTTTTCTTTTGCATATTTTAATTTCAAATATCTAAACACTAAGTACAATGTGATGGTCACTAGCTTTTTTTAAAACAATTATAATTTGTTACTTTCAAGGCTATTAATTTTTTATTTTTAGAATGTAATATTTTGCTGGATATAGTAAAGTTTCTTTAGTAGCTGATAACATTGTCCTTTCTCTGTTTGCTCCATTATGGCAGGAGAATTGACTGAACAAGTAAATTATAATTTGGTCAATTTAGCTGTCATTCCAACATAGGTTTTATAGTTAAAACAAATAAGCAAGGTGTTCGCTTAACTAAGTAAGCAAAATTACATCTACTTATTGTTGTTGGTGGTAATAGTTATTTTCAGTTCAGGAAACATGAATTCATTTGTTGGTCCAACAGCGTAGCATTTCTTCCTAATGTTGATTCTATGACTGCTGCAAATAATCACTAAAAAGTTGAGCTAACTCAAAAGTGCAATTGTAATCAGTTACTTAAGATTTTTTCTTTGGGAAGAGGATTTATTTTTTACAGTGTGTAAGGCCTGGCATGGAAGATGGAGGAGTGCGACTTGTAACCAACACAGAACAATCCATTTCTGAGCAACCTTCCAGGACTTCTAGCAGACCAATTAGGCGCAGATCTGCATCACCTGAGTACTAGGTCTAGAACCTATATATAGACACGACTGGATAGACTTTAGTGTGAAGTTTACTTGTCTGGTGTGAGACTCTGAGCCTGTTTTTGCCTTATTCCTGTTTTTGTGTTTCTGCTTTTTTGACTTATCTTTTTGCCTTGTGCACTTGGTACTGTTGTTTCTGTGGATTTTCTGGTTTTGACCTTGCCCGTTTTTTTGGATTACACTTTTTGGCCTGTGGACTTTATTAAAACTCATTTTCTATTATCTTATCTGCATTTGGATCCTTTGTTTAGTAGTCATTACAGAAAACTTCGCCACACAAGATGGATCCAGCAGAGATTCGAGACATCCTGACAGGACAAGCACAGGCCATTCAGGAACTCTCGGACCGTATCAATTCATTTCAACAACCTGCTTCGTCCACCACAACCGATGCTTCAACTGAGTCTACCCCCTTGGCTTCCAGCGACATCAAGCTCGGACTACCAGAACAATATGGAGGTGATCCCGCTCACTGTCGTGGATTCCTAATGCAATGTTCACTATACATGAAGCACAGACCTTGAAAATTCATCTCAGACACGGACCAAGTACATTTTATGATCTCTCTACTTACCGGAAAAGCTTGTGAGTAGGTGACAGCGTTGTGGACCACCCAGAGTCCCATCCTCGAAAACCAACAGATCTTTGTGTCAGCGTTTCGCTGAGTTTTTGATCATCCTCCATGTGGTAAATCAGTGCACGATCAGCTGTATGAACTGAGTCAAGGAACTCGGACGGCAGCCGAGTTTGCTCTGGAATACCGCACTCTGGCTGCCGGGAGTGGTTAGAGTGATGCACCATCTTTTGTCGGGGACTGAATAAGAAACTCTTGTTTTGGAGTCCTAAGTCTTTAACAAACTGTATGCACTTCCCTGTACAGGCCACTACTGTGGAGAGTCCATTATTAACAAAGGGAACTACTGTACCCCTGAATATGCTGACTTTGCAGATATGTTTAGCCCACCACCTGCGAGGTAACTGCCTCCACATTGTTCAGGGGATTGTGCCATAGAATTACATCCCAATGCCCCTTTGCCTCATTGTAGACCTTACCCTCTCTCACTCCCTGAAACTCAGGTGATGGATAAATATATAGAGGAGGCTTTGGCTTCTGGTATCATTCGACCCTCTACTTCTCCCGCTGCTTCAGGTTTCTTTTTTGTTGCAAAGAAAGATGGCGGCTTACGACCCTGTATTGACTACCAAGCACTCAATAAGGTCACTGTGAAATTCCGTTACCCTTTATCTTCGATTCCCTCCTCACTGGATAAGTTGCGCACTGCTACAGTTTTTTCCAAGTTGGATCTACGCAGTGCATACATCTTGGTTCGGATTCGTGCAGGCAATGAGTGGAAGACCGCGTTCATCACCACCACGGGGCACTATGAATACTTGGTAATGCCATTTGGATTAGCTAACACACCCTCAGTTTTTCAGTCCTTCATGGACGAATTATTCCGAGACATGCTAGACCTTTTTGTCATAGTTTACATCGATGACGTCCTTGTCTATTCTCAGGATTTCAGCTCACATGTTCAACACGTGAGGCAGGTCATGCAGAGAATACGAGAGCACAGTTTATATGTGAAAGGGGAGAAATGTGTCTTTCACCAGTCATCAGTGCCCTTTCTTGGTCATATATTGGGCGTTGGGTCTCTTCAGATGGAGATTTAGAAGACTCAGGCTATCCAACAGTGGTCAGTGCTGACAACTGTAAAGGAACTACAAAGGTTTCTCGGTTTTGCGAATTACTACCGGAGATTCATCCGGAAATTCGGTCAGGTTGCTAGTCCTCTCACGTCCTTGTTCTGACAGTCTGCTGGAAAAATGTTATGGACTCCCCAGGTCAGTGCTGCATTCCATAAATTGAAGGACTGCTCTACCCCTGTTTTACAACATCCAGACTCTGCCTTTCCTTTCATTGTTGAGGTTGATGCCTCGGAAATGGGTGTCTTGTCGCAAAGGAAATGGCCATCTTGTCACAAAGGAAGGGTAGTATGGCAAGATTGCACCCTTGTGCATTTTATTCATGCAAACTGTCTCCTGCTGAACTGAATTATAGCGTGGAGGATAGGGAACTATTGGCCATCAAGCTTGCTTGGGAGGAGTTAAGACATTGGTTGGAGGGAGCTGAGCATCCATTTATGGTGTATACTGACCATCACAACTTAGAATACCTGCGGGAAGCAAAGAGACTGAAACCTCGGCAAGCACAGTGGATGCTTTTCTTTTCTCGGTTCAACTTCATTGTCACTTATTGACCCAGGTCAAAGAACCTTAAAGCAGATGCTCTCTCTCAACAATTTAATTCAATTCAATTCAATTCAATTTTATTTATATAGCGCTTTTAACAATGGTCATTGTCACAAAGCAGCTTTA
>JBBPDH010232737.1:0-12130 GCA_037974565.1 Clupeocharax schoutedeni | reverse complement strand
CCACGAAGCAAACAGAATTGTGTGCCAACTTAAGTCCAAGAAGGTAATGCTAAACTTTCAACACTTGGGCAGAGACAGCGCGCTCAGAATGGTTGTGTTTAGTAATGTTTCATTTGGAAAACTTTCTTATGGAGGTACACAAGGAGGACACGTGACTGTTCTGATGGGTGAGAAATTCTGGACACTTTCTTGGAAGTCTGTGAGAGTAAAGAGAGTGGTGAGAAGCACCTTGCTGGAGAGACATTGGCAATGTTGGATGGAATTGATAATGCCATGTTTCTTGCCACATTGTTTTCTCAACATTGTGAAGGTGACGCTGAACATGCTCCACCTATAACCTGTCACAGGCGATCATGCTCTTACGGATGCACTGAAGTCCACAAAGTATGTCTCTGAGAAAGACTGCAGCATCAAAGAACTGGTCCAATAACAGAAGGTTGAGCTCGGAGTCCTGTAGTAGAACCCAAAAGAACAACTTGTGTGATGACGGTGCGCCCTGTTTGATAATACAGTCTGTCTTACCAAACAGGACGCACCAGCTCACCAACTACTAAAGGCACAGAATGAAAGACAATGGAAACCTGTTTGAACAAATTACCTGTTGTTTCATCAATTAAAAGGGTATTCTGTAGAAATGTTACTGTGTGAAGGAAGAAATTATGTTTGTTGTTACTGATAAAGACAATAGACTTCTAAATATCCTTATTGTTAATATAAATCCTTAATGCTAAATGCTTTTGTATTGGTTGCCATAATGAGGAGAGACTCTTATAGTGACAGGAGGGTGGATGTTGTGAAGATGTGTGATGGGAAACAGAGTGAAGCTCTGGCAGTAAAGTGAGGTGATAGAGAAAGTAAAGTCTCATTGTGTTTTGTTTTAGTGTTACAGAAAATTCTGCAACATTTTTGTTTTTTTGCGTGACCGGTGAGAAAATTCTAACTGCAAGAGAATGCAAGACTCCAACTGCTTTTGTCGTGAAGGTGTGATTGTGGTGTGCAAAAGCAATAAAGAAGGTTTTCTGACCTTCCAGCGGCCGTATTTGTCTGCAATGTAGCCACCCAGCACTCCGCATAACATGAAGCCAAGGAACACCATCTACACCCACACACACACACACACACACACACACACACACACACACACACACAAAGCATGCCTTGTGAAAATGTTTTGTAAAATAAAAGTCCATAGGCATGAAATGACAGCCAGACTAAATTGAAATAGCATCATGGATTGTTTGTATATTACTGCAGGAGAATACTGGTCTCTGATTGGCTAAGAATCTCACCGTGGAGACCAGGGCCACCTGCCAATCCTCCAGACGCCACTCACATCGAATCTCAGGAGAAACCACAGCCAACAACATGATCTCCATCGCCTCTACAATCTGTAACACACACACACACAGTAAACTAACAGGAAGTTTTATATAAAATATACAGATGATTTAAACATAGTTCAGAGTGTTTTAAGAGAGAAATGACATACAAATACCCCCCCCCCCCAACTAACAGGATTTATATATATATATATATATAAACATTCCTGTTATATATATATATAGGAATTAGGCGGCACGGTGGCGCAGGGGTTTGCGCTGTTGCCTCACAGTGAGAAGGTCCTGGGTTCGAGTCCCGGGTTGGGTGCAGGGCTTTTCTGTGTGGAGTTTGCATGCTCTCCCCGTGACCGCGTGGATTTCCTTCGGGGACTGCGGTTTCCTCTCACCAGCAAAAACATGCGTGTATTGGGGAATAGGTGAATTGAGCACTCTAAATTGCCCGTAGGTGTGAGCGTGAATGGTTGTCTGTCTCTATATGACGCCCTGCGACGTGCTGGCGACTGTCCAGGGTGTACCCCGCCATCCTCCAACCACCCCCCACCACTCCCGGATGCAGGAATAAGGGGTAGATAATGGATGGATGGATATAAGGGCATTAACGACTTTTCAAGTCTACTAGTCGGTCAGCAAAGTCGAAGTTGAGGACATCACACACACACACACACACACACACGCACATCAGAGGAACACAGGCACCCAACACTGAGCAACTTTTATTAAAGTTCTCTGTAACAAACAGCCAACATCATCATAAAGAAAAACAAAAATCAGCTGAATTTGGACTTTTGTGTTAATGCCCTAGTGCTTGGAGAGAAAACTCCCACATATACACACACACACACACACACACACACACACACACACAAATCTCTTACATTAGCACTGCCCATAATAACAAAGAGGAAAATGTGAAAGCGGCCAAAGCCGATGTTCTCCACAGCCTCTTCCACGCTGTAAAACTTCTGGCCTGGGAGAAAAGAGGAGCGAAGCAGAGGACACAGCGTCAGCGGAAACAGCCAGACACATTCATCACCAAATCAGTCAGAAAAATGAACAAGTAAGCCTGGAGTCTGGAAACAAACACACACCAGTAGTGTTTTATACAAAATTCATTACTTTTATCAACACTGAAGACTGGCAAACAAGTCCATACGGTTCTATTTAAAGCATCTATCATAAAAAAATATTTTTTTGAGAAATTTTGTGGATGGTGTATGCAAACACTGCTAACTCCTCAGTCCAAAGTGTCTATTTATGGAGACTAAACTGCAAAACAAGCCCATTTTGAGTTCTGAGGTAACAAAAACACTAACACAGATCTGCCTATTCAGCCTTCAGCAGTTTAGCCCCGCCCACTCAGGCTGAAGTAGAGAGTGTTAAAGCGAATGAAGAGACATTACAAAGATCTGGTAAAATGTGTAATGTTTGACACACAAACTTTATAAAAATAAAACAAACATTATGTACCCATTAAACAGACTACCGCTGGTTTCATATTAGATATAATGCCACCAGTCAAAAAGTTAGCCCCACCATAACTGCAGATTTTTATTCGTGTTAAACATTTCCTTTATGAGATGAAAGAATCTTTATCAGTGCAGAGTCCAATTCTAGACTGTCCTTCAACTTTAAATACACTGCTTCATCCCACTGGCTGTCACTTAATAGATTTCAAATATCTAACAGTTGTTTGCTGATCCGCATTGTAATTTTATTAGTTGGCAGATCTGATGAATAAAAATTACACCTAATAAAAGTACTGAAATTGTGAATATTCGTTATTGTATTTTAGAAGTTATTAAGTTAGCAACAAGCAACCGTAGACACTCATAGGGCCAGTTTCCCCAGAGAGGATCGGACTACTTTTCTTTTTTCCTTTCAATGGAAAATCCCCATTTAAAATCCTGCATAGTCCAGGACTAGGCTCAGCCCCTGTCCAGGGCTCCAATGTGTGCAAAACCTTTGACTTTTTAGATATAATCAGACAGACAGAAAGGAAGAAACTCTAACACGACAAACAAAAGTTGATAGAAAAGATCACAGAAAGCTCACTCATTTTTAAGCAGACCCTCAGTTTGAAGCCCCTCTTACCCGCAGGCCCACTGCTGGCCTTGTTCTGTGCTGCATCTGTCTGGTTCCTGGCCTCCTCCTGCTGCACCTCCTCCTCCACCTCCTGCAGCTGAATGGCGTTCACCAGCTGTGTTTTCATTGAGTTCTTACGACCTCCCGTCATCTTCCTCAGCTCTCACACACCCCTAAATCACGAACAACAATAATATTACCACTACTAATAATAACAATCCCAGTGTGATATGAGACACTCAGTATTTTTGTTGTTCCCTCCTAGACTTTATTCAAAGCTAGGCTATAAGGAAGCACAAACTGTGTGTGTGTGTGTGTGTGTGTGTGTGTGTGTGTGTGTGTTACATTAACACTAGAGCTCTAAATATTAATTTATATACCATTACAAGTAATGTCTTCCAGCAAAAATATTTTCTTAATTCACACATGAGCCTAGAAGGCATCAACGGCGTCAATAACTTCAGAAACTAGGCGAGGAAGGAGACTGCCTGTGTGTATATTAACACTACAGCAATAAAACTGGTTTCTTTTATAATTAAATGTAAGTCATTTCTGCAGTTTACACCTAGCCCAGCAGCAGCAGCAGCAGAACTTCGTAAACTAGGCTATAAGGAAGCACAAACTGTGTGTGTGTGTGTTTACTATAAAGCTAAACCCATCTGCAGCATCCTTGAACTCCATTATGATAATAAAATCCGAAGATTTCTTCTATTCTGCCAGATTCTTCTTGTAACCCTCAGTTCCACCTTAAGTGCAGCTCTAGTTATGCAAGGAAAGTTTGGGTCGGACCGCAGCTGCAGGACTGGTTAAGGTGGAACGAGGAAGTCCAGAACCAAAACGTGTAGATTAAAAAATAAAGATGTCACGAAGCCCCTCACCAACAACCCACCTGCTTTAGAGCCGCACCGAAGACAGAAGTGAGGTTAAATTCCGTCGGAGATGCTCCTCTAGTCTCCCATTTCGCCCAGAGCGGAGCACAGCTCACCTGTCGACAGGTAACTCCGGCACCAGCGGAGGGAGGGGGCCTGGCTTTAAAGGGCCACACTGCAGAGCTCTCGGCAGGATCCAGTTACTGTGGGTCAGTGTGATCTCAATGCATAGGGCTGGGCTTCATTATGATGAGGAATTAGCCCTTGTAGAACAGGTTTCCTTAACGCTGTGGTGCTCCGGTTCTCCCTCTTGTAACCGGAGAATCAGGAACAGCAGTCATTGTTGCTTATTATTCAGACCGAAGTGGTGACGACTAGTTATATCTGCTGCTGATAAGATAACCTGTTATTAGTCCCACAGGTGGGGAATGTGCATTATTACAGCAGTATAATAAACAGAACAAGAGAAGAAAGCAACATAACCAAAATAAATACAACTACAACAATATTATATACGTTGGCTTTAATATGGAGTACCCCCCGCCCCCTGTGCAGCCATAACAGCTTCCACCATTCTGGGAAGACTTTTCACGAGATTTTGGAGTTTCTGTGGGAATTTGTGCCCATTTATTCTGTAGAGTATGTATGAGGTCAGACACTGATGTTGGACGAGAATTTCTGGATCACAATCTCCGTTCCAGTTCATCCCAAAGGAGCTAGAAGGGGTTGAGGTCAGGGCTCTGTGTGGTCTTTATGGTGGACTGGGCCACAGTCCTGCTGGAATAGAAAAGGTTCTTCCACAAAACTGGAAACATGCCTTGTCCAAAATGTCTGAAACCTGAAAAGAAGTTTCTCCGCTCAAACCGATGTCTGCCACGCACTGTTAGAGATTCTTTCCATGTTATAAAGGAGATTAATTTTATTTCAACAACTTTCTAATGATTAACAATAGGCTTTCATAAAAATGTATGAGAGTCTGTTGCTAAGCATTTGGGAGTGGGGGAAGAGGCACTAGGCCCCAGGGTGTGAAGTCAAGGCCTCTACTGACCCTCTCATAAAGACACTGGCACACCCCTGGCTGAAGTTTAATGCTTCTAAAAGCAGCCACACAAAAATGATTACATCAAATTATTGTAAATATGATGCTTGATGTCTGAGACACTGTTTTCTATAAAATTTTAACTTTAACTTTCTCAAGGTGGAATATAGTATCAAAAGAAATTGTGTGGGCAACACCTAATTTTACCATTATTACATATAACCAAGATTACATACAACTTCTAAAGATGTGTGGGTTCACTGGGGGGTTTTGGGTCGCAAATAAAGTAACAGACAACTGTGCAATAAATATACACTTTCAGTCTTATCTAGAATCTAGCTGTTAAGTTAAAGCAGGCGTCTGCCTCCTGGTCCTACATGTTTACTCAGCCTTGTGCTTGTTTATCTAGTAGCAGTGAGTCAACAGAACAGAACATTTTAACCTGTTCACAAGGAGTGGTCAGTTACTGTACTGCTCTGTTGACTGACTGGAGGCCAGTTCCAGCTAACCAGTATGACTTCCAGACTGTAACTCTCCAGCACATCAAGCAGAAAACATGTTAGTTCCAATGCACATCATTTATTATCCCATGTTCAATTTACACAACAATCTAGAGACGGTACACACCAAATACAGGGATGCAGGTTTGCAGGGACCAAGAGAGAGATGGAATAAAGAGACGGGGGAGGGGGGAGGAAAACACAAAAGGAAAGAGACGATTTCCTCGGTGCTGGCGAGGAAAAATCTGTGAACATGAATGTTGAATAGAGATATCGCAGGAACCAAGAAACAGAATAAAAATGAACATTGTTTTCATTAACATTTCCATGGCCTCCTCAATGGCACTCATATAGGGACAGTGGGAGTCATTTCTCATTCTCTCTCTCTCTCACACACACACACACACACACACAAATATTCAGCATGAATTGTGTTTTTCTCCCCATAGAGTTTATACATTTACTTTGCTGTTGATATGATTCAGTTAACAGTAAGGTTCTACTGGTCTTACACATTTGCCGTGGTCATTAACAAGTAAATGTACACACACACACACACACACACACACACACACACACATACCCTGTTGAATAGCACCATATCGGTCAAGTGGCTGGAAACATTACATGTAGCAGTATAAACAAAGGAGTAACTGTAACCTTTGCTTCTGACTGAAAACATTCCTGATGCACAGGTCGCAGTGCCTGCAGGGAAACAGACACTTTTTTTGCCCCGCGGTCTTCGCAGATGCTTGATGAAGAGGAGGGTCCTAGCAATGACGTTTGCCTCTACATGTTGCGTTTTCATATGTGGAGAAATATAGGTCCATATACATATTATTAGATCTCTCTCTATAGTTTACACTTTCGTCATAAATACTGACTTTTGAATAGTTTCTAAAAAATATTATTCACCTCAGGTTTATAAACGGCAAAATACTGAAGCTTCTTTTCCCCCGACGATCGAGAGGGTTTTCTGTGCTTTGAGCGCTCGTGGTTAGTCTCTTATACCAGAACACAGTATTCACTCATGTTGAACAAAATCTACCAAGCTTGCTTTTCACATGTTTTTTTTTTTAAACATTTCTTTTTTAAGCTGTATATATTAGCATGCCCATCAAGACATTAACACATTAAACCAAATAATAATAAAAAAAAAGCATCATTCCACATGCGGAGCGACTTAAGGCCTGCTGGGGTGTATCACTTCCAGAGAGAGAGAGAGAGAGAGTGAGAGAGAAAGACAGAAACAAATCAGGGAGGAAGTGAGAAAGATGGAGAGAGAAAGAGTGGAAAAGATGGTTGGAGTGAGAGTCAAATCGAGAGAGTTACAGTGAGAGAGAGAGAGAGAGAGAGAGAGGGAGATGGCAGAAAAATAAATAAAATAATGATAATTGAGAGATAAGATGATAAAAAGAATGATAGGTCTGGTGAAGGTGAGAAGGAGGGAAAGAGAGAGAGAGAAATAAAAACAGCGAGATATGGGAGAAAGACAGAATCAGGAGAGAGAGCTCAAAAATTAGAAAAATAATTGAGAGAGAGAGAGAGAGAGAGGTAGAGAGTGAGCGAGAGAGAGGGAGAGAGAGAAAAGAGAAGAAAGATTTGGCCTCATGTACAACACAATACATAACAGGGCCTTAAAACCACCTCATCACAGCGACCAGGAAAAAAATCCACATGATTGTTATACATGGAATTACAAACAGACTGATTACTGAATTACTGAGTTCAACCATCTGTACGCCTCAACAGTGTTTTGGTCTTTTATATATATATATATATATATATATCTATATATATATATATGTATGTATCCCATACTAATACATTATCCAACTTCTTTACTTATTTAATATTCTTCTAGTAATAAAAATAAATAAAATCTAATAAGGTCATACACATACAATAATATTGTGCTTATGGGGTATACATCAATATGTAATTCATATATTTTTAGAATTTCAATCTGTATATATCTATATAGGTACTGTTATAATTTTTCTCTTTCTTTTCCAGGGAAACCCTTAACATTGATTCTGCTTGCTCAAGCATAGCATTGCCACCATGATAATAATGTGCAAAGATGAAGAATGTGCAAAACAAACAGCTGTAAACTGAGAAATATCCACTCGAGGTGAAAAGCGCGACTCGAAGCCTCTACTCTAAACAAACACACTCTCGGCACAGCCAAACGCTCACGAACCACAGACAGAACCAAAAAGAGACAAGCCCAACACAGAAAGCATGCCAGCCTCCTGGGCGGACGGCTCGGCGACCGGGCGAACTCGCTTCCTCGAGGCTGAATCCTTCTCTGGACCGTGTAAAAGTTTTGGCATCTTGAGGGTGAGGGTCCTTTTTGGGCCGAGACCGAGGGGGGAGCTCTGCAGCTCCAGGGTGAGGAGCTCAAGATCAGCGGCTCACAGGGTCTCCTTCTTCATTTACAGTCACGACTGAAGGCTGTGACCACGGACAACAACTCTGTAAGGCAGCGGGTACCGACCCTCTTTCTGCAGGGCTCACTTCACGACAGACTTCTAAAGATCTGAACTTCTACAGCAGATAATGGAACTGAAACATACCGCAAAAGTCATATCTTGGATAAGTAAGAACACCTGGTGAAGATATTGCTCATTATGAGAGCTTTGCCAGAATTTTGTGGAGAGGTTTTCTCCTTAATTTAGTTCGATTCTGGATCTTCCCAGTCACACAGTTCCACCAAAACTGATGGGAGGGTAAGAGCTCCCTCTATGGTTCCTCAGAGATGCATTAAAGCCACTGCACCTTTTTAAAAGAATAATGAATGAAAAATATAACAGACAAGCTTGGATGAAAACACTAAACACCTATTTTGCTATATCAGTTAACGGTCGCCCACATGGGCAAGTATCTGCGTGAACAAAGGGCAGGAAGAGAGGCTTTCATTGTGCTCTGCATGTCTGAACATCCATGAGACCCCTGGCCACAGACTGGTAGGATAACTATAGGATTAACACTTCCAAGATGTTCTACTTGGCAACCCAGTATTTTATAGGACTTCATAAGATCTTGATCTACACGTTTTTACTTATTTTAAGCCATTTTATCTAATGAACTTATCTTATTACTTCGGGTGGGAAAAATGACTTAAACTGTGTAAAACATGAAGAAATCTTGAAATATTCTGACAAAAATCCTTATGATGGGATTTTATCTCATTTTTAGATTTAAGAAGAAGATATGATTTCTGAAGTAAATTCTAGATCCTCTGAACAGACACACACACATATGGAATTCTGTTTTCACACACCGGCTCCTACTACTCACGCCTTCTGCTTCAGGACTGTGTTTAACATGCCTTTGACTTCTCTCCATTACTGTATTAGCTCAAGTGAAGTCTGTTAGAACATCCTGTCGAAGGCTGAAGAATTGAAATGACATATAGGTTAATGGCCAAAAAAATTTAAATTAATTTTTTTAAATTATAATAATCAACTTGCCACACTCATGCTGCCTGCACTTCTCTGTAGTTTATATGACAGCACGGGTGCTCATGTGACTCTACTTTACTCAGCTGACCTCATAGTTATCAAACTAGGAGCTACGCAGATGAAAAAGAGCCGTGTACCCCAGTTATTTCTATAAACCTGAAGCTTAACCACAGCAGTAATTCAGAAAGTGCTTGTATTTTAGACTTCATGTATGCTATCCACTTCGTCCCTTGTACTAACTAAGGGTGTACTCACACTAGGCACAGTTGCCTTGAACCAGGCCCGAGTACAATTGTCCCCCCTCCCCACTCCCCCTCTGGCCCACACTCACATTCGATTTCTGCATTCGTGCTGGAGCACTCTTACGTCATTATGGTGCGACAGTTTCAGCATAAACAGGAAGAGCAGTGCTCTCTCGCTGAACGAAGTGCAGTCCGTCGCTCTGTTTACTTTTTTGATAGTAATTTTGAGTCGTTTGGTGCGCGGTGGTCCACAGCCCCCTCACAGCCTGCTGCTAAACAGGTCTATCGCTTTTGTGGCACGAAAAATGGTTTTGGAGCGACGCAAAAACGTGGCGTCACGCGTCCTGATCCGTGCTCCAGCACGGTTAGCACTCACACTACATGCGAACCGCGCCCGAGTCCAACTGAACCGTGCTCTGGCGCACCTCTTCGACCAGGCCAGGGACGGCTAAACGAACCGTGCCCGAGAGCACTCACACTAGTCAAACTAACTGCGCTTTGGTGGTCAAACGCACTCGGGCACGGTTCAAACTGCCTAGTGTGAGTACACCCTAAGGCTAAAACATACGTTTGATATAGAATTTGCAATTTTCAAATTGTGAGAGATGCGATTTTAACTACAGCCTACAATGTCAACAGTAAGTTTAAACCTAATAACCTAGAGGTGGAGAATAACCTCTGCCTGGAGAAGTGCTGGACCATTAAGTAAGCAAACACCCACACGGTGTGGATAAGACAAGACAACAAGTAGCTGGGTGTCTGGCACAATACTTTTGGCATTCAAGGTGAAAAGTAGGAAATACAGAGTACCCAGTTTTTTTAAAAAATACCTACTTATTGATTTTAGATCCCAACGTCTACAAAGAACTGTTTAAAAAGATAGTGAGGGCTCGAATGTGTTTCAAATGCTCAGTTGTAAAATAGCAATTGTCAGCATTAACTGTAAGTTGTCACTTTTAGTCCACTGCACTTTTTTCTTTTTATTGCTGTGAATTATTTTATTTCAATCTTTCTTTTACCTTTATACTATTTTCATGTTTCTTCATTTTTTCCCTATATTTTTTATTCCTATAAAGAATATTAAATGGTGTTTGTGTATGATAATGTGCTACATATACTATATATCATTAGTGCATATAGCACAGTGTTTTTCATACAGATTTTTTCCTCATACTTGGATTTTATTTAGACTTTATATTCTATATTGTTCTTATCTCTGTATCTGTCTGTGTCTGTTCGAGTAACACGAGAGATTTCCTCCAGGATTAATTAAGTGCTTTGATTCTGATGCTGATAAATAAGCTTGGCTTGTGCTGGAGGAAGTCATAGGCATGTTAAAAAGTGTACTGAAACACAAGGAAGCTTTCTGGTTGAAGCAAACACTGAAGGAGGGACGGTACCCACTGCAGTAAGGCAGCATCCATACCAGCTTTGCACTGTGCAGAAACGTCAGGTGAGCATCAGCTGTTCACCCACAGTGGACTAATCCTTAATGGTTTATCCATTAGATAAAACAAGAAAAAAAGAACAAAGGAGGACAGGATGCTACTTCAGAGGTTTTGGGTTTGGCCACTGGATGGCATGAGAGTGGAAAGAGGAAATGAGGTTTAGCACCAGAGGAAGTCGAGGGGCTAGACAATGACCCTTCTGTAGGAAGCACTTTGACGGACATGTAGAAATGGCACTGAAGAAGGGACGGGCGTCACATAGCAAAGGTCACTCTTCTGTTTCACTGCTCTCTCCAAGCATGCAATTTAAGAGAGAGAAGCTTCTATGGATATTTGTTGTTAGGAGGGGGGTGGTCTTGTATTATAAGTCAGTGAGGAGTAAATTGGGGAGGTCTACAGTACACCTGTGGGTGTTTTTCTTCAGTGATGGTGAAGGTTAACGCGGGTCTGTAGTAACCTGGTTTGTGGATGTGCTAGAAGTGAGGGCCTAAACGTGAGGTCTCTACGTGGGTAGTACGTCTCCCTTGTGGGTGAATCCAGCCAGCCAAGCTGTGGTCGGATACAGAAACGGGTTATAAACAAAGCTGTTTCACCTCTAGCAGCCGTGTTCAATTATAGGTTAGTCAGCGTCTTTAATCCAGCCTCTCACAGCTCGGCCAGCCGTGGACGGGGGTTAACGAGGGAGGGGGTTCAGTTGGGCGGGTCTCAGCTGTGGTAGCTGGCTACAGCCGTCTGCTTCTGCGACAGTCTCTGCAGCTCCTCCCTGATGGCCTTGATGAGAGATGCAGAGGACTGAGGGGATGGAGAGGACTCCTCCGGGGCAGCGTAGCCTGGCGTGGGAGGGTCCAAGTGAGCCTGTGGGGTGAGAGGGTCTCTCAGGGACGTCCTGGGCATCTGGAATACAGGAGATGAGGAGTACTCTGGGAATGACAGGATCTGTTGGAATAAAAGAGACTATATTAATTATCACTTATTTTTTCATGTTCTTCTATAAATGTTCTGCTATAAATGTGCACAAACGTATTTTGACGTTTTGACATTGACGTATAGGTGTCAATCATACCGCGTTGCATGGACCCGCCCTTCTCTGCTTCTGATAGGCTTGTAACGTTAGTTAAAGCTGCGTTCCTCTCATATGATTGG
>JBBPDH010232729.1:0-12130 GCA_037974565.1 Clupeocharax schoutedeni | reverse complement strand
TATTTACTTCACATTTATTTCATTTTGTAAAGCTGCTTTGTGACAATGACCATTGTTAAAAGCGCTATATAAATAAAGTTGAATTGAATTGAAATACTTAGATAAATACCATTTTGCCCAAGACAGTCTAATCTGAGAAAAAAAAAGCATCTCCAGACTCTACAGCACCTTGGTTTTAAATAACGATTTGACAGTTTACTTTACGCTTAACACTAACGTTGTCCCCAAAATTTAAATGTTTGACATTGTCTTCCTCTAAATAAACCTGTATAGACCTTCATATGTTAAAGGAATATTCCAGCATTCATTCAATGAATAAATCATCAAAAAAGCACAGCAAACCTGTTGAAGTATGTATTTATACTAGAAGTCAATGGGAAATGCTATGGCTTTTATTATGTGTGTTGGTGCATAAAATGCTGTTATATTCACTTGTAATGGTGCAAACCAACAAAGGTAATATCCCGATTTGCATGAAATGATTCCAAAGCGCTAGGTGTCCAGAAACTCCTGATGGGCATCGTATGTTCCTCACCACATCCTCTATCGTAATTGAAAATGAGATGCCAGCGAATGTGCTTTCCCCCTTTCTTCTCTCCGTCCTCGCGGCAGACCAGGAGGAGGCCGTCTGAGAAGGCCTTGCTAATGAGTGCTTGTGGTTGGTGGATGAAAAAAACACTGCGAGGCCTGCTTTGAAGAATAACACCCATCAATCAAAAGGGACAGTGCCAATTTGGAGCTTAGCGAAGCACTGGAGGAGAGGCCCAGGGACTCTGGAAGGCTTGCAGAAACGTAAAGGCGCTTAAAGTGGTGACATTTATAGCCGTCCATGTTAATTCATTAAAGTGCTGGCCTTTATTGAACGGAAAACCTTTGATCTCCATTAGATACACTAAGACGGGCAGAAATTTGGCTCATGCCATGATGAGCAGGCGAAGCACCGGTGCTCTGCTGCCGCACGAAATCTCAGCCGGCCTTTATCAGCACTTTCTCCCGCCAACTTTTCCCACGCAGAGTGGGAAACCCCTAATGCCACCGCACCGCCTCCCTCTCTGGGCCTTCAGAGAATCTTATCCTTAACCCATAGAATCCAAGAGTTTCCTTCTGGAAAGTTCTGGACTTTCTACTCTTCATACCTTTTCACAACCCAATAACTTTTCCTCAAATTCACATCAAATTATCATCGAATATCTCCTGCAGGAAGACACTGATGATTCACAATGACCTTCAGTTTCCAGATCATAAGACACCAGTGGTGGAAAAATCAGAATGACCTTAAAGCGATTATAAGGAACATTAGAGAGCAGAGCTAGAAGATGGGACTTGGGCTCAATATGAAGAGAACAAAGGTTATGGCAACGCTAAAGGTCACAAGGTTGACCATTGACGGCCACGGCTTTTGTCTGCTTGGATCAGTTATTAACAACAAAGGAATCCAGCTGCGAGGAAGAAACTTGAAAAGTTCATCAAATGTCTCGACAAACGAAGGCCAGAATTGTTCAGGCGTTCCTGTGGTTGCTTATGAAAGGCCAGACAATAAAATGGGGGCAAGTATTGATGGCTTTGAACTTTGGAGTTGGAGAAAATCTTTGAGAAGATCTTGGATAGCAAATGAAACAAACAATTCAATCCTTGACCAAACCGGGCTGCATCTCTAACTTGAAGCCCTTGAGGTGTTTAGAAAAAATTTAAATAAAAAATTTTAGCCTTCGGGTTAGAAATGTGAAAGTGACCATTTGTCATACGTGAACACACCACAGCACACAGTGTGAACAGCATGGAATTCTTCCTCTGCATTTAACCCTTTCACCAAGTGAAGCAGGGGGCAGTCAGGAACACGGTGCTCCGGGAGCAGTGTGTGGGGACGGTACCTTGCTCAGGGTACCTCAGCGGTGCTAGCGGTCTTGGGGATCGAACCCGGACTTTCTGGTCGCGGGGTGGATGCCTTAACCTCTAGGCTACCCAACTGCCCCAAAAGCTCTGTTCCCTGACCGGGAATCGAATGAAATGTTCATTTCCAAAGAATTTACAGATCAGATCTCATAGTCCATCTATCCATCATCTGGCAACCTGTCCAGAGACGTGCTAGACGGGTTGCCAGTCCATCCCAGAGCAAACACACAATCGCACCTAGAAGCACTTTAGCATCTCCAGTGTCTTTTGACTGTGGGAGGAGATCTAACACCTAAGAGAAACCAAAGCAATGTGAATTGAGAAATGTGTATGTGTGTGTGTGTATAAGAGTATAAAAACAAAAAGCTACAACCACTGTTTATTAAAAGTTAACTTCATTCTTTTTGTGGGTCTATGTTGGTAGGAGTTGGGGTTGGGGGGCTTGGCTTGTCTTGGACACAGGCAACGGTGGGTTCAAGGAAAAAGGGAGGGAACCACTGGTCATGCTTTGAAAAAGAAACTGTGATGAAAATAAATTAAAAACTAAATATAAAACGTATAAAATAAAATATTGACCTGTTTTGGCGTTATATGTGTCCCCCTAGAAACACACTGGCCCCTCCTCGGCCCCCCTGGACATTTTGGTTTAGAACCACCACTGGTAATGCTTTAGAAAAAGAAATCATTGGGATTTGTGGGCGGAGCTAAGACAGAACCCCAAAATACAAAACAGAGATCCCAGTGGAGGCAAACTGACAAAACACTCTAAAAAATACTGTTCTGGTCCATTTGAACCTGTTTAGATTACAGTTTTATAACTGAAAAAGTGACCTAATGATCATTTCTGTCTCGACATAATAACAATAACTTACAGACGTATTGATACAAATACAAACAAAGTTCAACTTCTTGAAAGTTCCTCTTATTACAATGAGCTACAAGTGAGAAAGATTTCATATGAAGTGTAATTGTCACGTCGGGACCCTTTTCCTTCACATACGAACAGGCACAGAGAGCCAAGTCCATTTCACTTTCTGTTCTTAATTCACAACAAAAGAAACCAAAATGGCATGAGGGCCAGCATACGGAGATAAGGAGAACATAAACAACGTATCTCAACGGTGTACCCACACCCACATCCTAAACCCCAACCTCCATACAGAGATGTTCACAAGTCATTTTTACCGAGTCCAAGTCAAGTCTCAAGTCTTTGCGTGAACGTTTAGAAGATATGCTAATTGGCCACACCCCGTGATTACAATTGGCTGTTGCTTAGCAGGGGGCGGGGCTGCGTGCTGTGACCTGCCCTCACCAACATGGAGGATTTGCCTTAAATGATCTTAAATCTAAATGTTAAATATGAAAAATATATCCAACGACCCCTCGAAGGCCGCTATTAGCTGAAAACCGCTCACCTCGGACAAAAGTAATGGGACACTGGGGTGAGGTGAACGGTTTTCGGGTCATTGGGAAGAGTGTGGGATATTAATAAATAATTCCATTAAATGAACATTGTTTACGAGTTTTGTTTCACAAGTTACGGCACCAATTCTGAGTCAAGTCTCGAGTCGCTGAGGGAAGTCTTTAGTCAAGTCACAAGTCTTTCTTTGTGCGACTTGTCTCAGACTCGAGTCTCCATCTCTGCCTCCATATATATAAAACCCAACGCATTCCCACCAGTAACGAAACTCAAACACTTAACCCAAAATAAAACCCAGCTGAACAAAATCACCACACAAATCATCTGAAATAAGGACGATCCCTACTGGCCATCCACTGGCCATCCACCCACATAACCCCAGGACATCACAGCGATCAACATGCCTTTTAAATTATTAGTATATCTGCACTGAATAATTAATATTTTTATAACTGTGACCTCTATGGGCTGAAAGGTGCTCCTGACACCAGATGTTACTGAGGAGCAAATGATGATGTTCCCTTTAGCTGCATAACAAGTGGTCCAGCCCCCCCAGTGGGATGTGTGGGCATGTTGGTGGGGTTGGGCGGGGGTTACGATGCTTCTGAAAGAGACTTTTTCTCGTACTTCGGCTTCACAATAAAAGTGCCCCTCGCGTATTCATGTGGTACGCGGTGGACAGGCACCAATTTGCACACCCCACAGCTCACCCCCCACCCCCAACCCCACCACCCCCGGCTGGTTTACTGTCGACCTTGTCTTTCACTGCAGCCTCGAGAGCTGAATTTATGGTGCATTATAAAATCACACTAAAAGTGAAAGAGGGAGCGCTGAGAATCCTCAACTGACAGAAAACAACTTCTTCAGCTCACAGAGAGCACAAACAGGAGCGACACGAATAATTCTATTAGCATGTTATAAATAAGGAGTTTCTACCATAGTCAACAAGCCTGAGACCCAGAGTCTGCGTCAGCTGTGGCTTCACTTTATCAACGTTAGGGATGTTCCGATATGGGAACAGTGGTCCGATGTTGATATCTGATATTTCTATGTCAGTTCAGACATCGAATGTAGCTAAAAAAAAATGTTACTTTGACCACAGGGCAAGAGCTTTAGAGAAAAGTACTGTCCATTTATGTGGGGTAGTAAAATTTAAAAATGCAAATAAATGATAAAGTAATCCCCCAGTTTTACGTGGATCCAGTTACATACGGATTTGTTTTTAACGGAACTCATAGTTTTAGGCGTAAATCCCCAAAATAACGCGGAAACTGCAAATATTTTTTCTGGATGTTTTCACACAAGTGTACTATTTTTTAAGCGCAATTTTTCCGTGTTGCATCACTCAGACCCTTCAAAATCCACAGTTCAGTAGATATCCAGGAGACCTTTTCAACGAGCCCTCATTTGTAATTTTTGCTTCAGGAGATCAGGGTTTTATTCCCCGAAAACCATTCACCTTGTCGCGGCGTCCCAATACTTTTGTCCAGTGGCCTTCCGAGTTGCATGTCTCTGCGGGGAATTTAAATTAAAAGAGGCGAATTCGGGTTTACCTTTCCATTTTCTTTAAGGGTAATGCATTAAACTGAGTTTAAACTGAAATACGTGTTCTCGGAGCAGATTTGCGGGCAGATTTAAGGTTTACACTACAAAAATATGCATTTTTAGGCTTTTTTTTTACCAAAACAATGCAGTTTTTCCTTATTTGTGGGTGCTCTTTTGTCAGGTAGTGGGCCGCGAGGCTCAGTCCCTGAACTACCTGGAAGCCCAGACGAACTCCATGCTTGATGTCTAGTTTATTGAGGCAAACTCAGGCAAAACAAAAACAGGATGGCTTGTACATCAGGCGAAGAACCCATGACAAAACAAACATAAAGCAGACTTAAATACCCCCCATGCCTAGGACAAAACCCAATCAGAAAACGTAATCACTCAACAGAAACTCAGGACAGGTGCAAGCGTGAAACAAAACACAAACATGAACAACTTCAAAATAAAAGCCCTCACAAAACCTAACACAGACCCGGAGAAAAGACATGGAAAAAAAAAAAACATGACTTAAACAGAAACAGCGGCCTCTAACGGCCCGCAGCCGTAACATCTTGGAACGTAACCCATGGGATTACTGTAAATACTTTGTTGATTTTCCAAGTGAAAATTATTACAACACATTTCTGCACATTATAAGGCCTTAGTAATGCGTTCGATTGTTGAATTGACCATTTTAGGGAATAAAGTAAAACTTAACTTGCTTGTGCAAAATGTATGATACATATTTTAAATATGCAGTTAAACAAATATATAGAAAAAGAAAAGTTTCCATATTTCCATACTTAAAATAAAACATTTTGTATTATTTTTAATTTATTTGATTTTTTTATTATTAAAAAAATTTTATTACTTTTTTTTTGCACCTTTACAATTTTATCTACAGGCTAAGACCCCCATCACTCAATGGAACACCTCAGTGTGTGAGGTTCTACCACAATTTCATTTAATGCAGCGTCACTGGACTCCACCAATTCTGTTGGGTCAGCTAACAGAAGCCCAACTGGCTGGTATTGCACTGTGTGGTGGGAAAGGGAGGGCCATCCTGTCCACCCAGAGAGAGCAAAGCCGCCTCCTGGCAACAAACCACCAGGGTTTCAGGACCTCAGCATCACCACAACACGTCATTAAACACATCACTCAAATCTCGTCATCTCCCCGTTTTTTCTAATCAACCAGTATAATCCCATCAACCCAATCTCATCATGCGTCCCTAAATAACAGGCAGAGAAATTCTGAATGACTGCTATTGCATTTTACACCTCACCACATGGTGTAACATGGGGAGAGCAATATTCCATAATATTATGGTGTATTTATTTACATTTTGCAAAACTTTATTAAAGTTAAGTGGAACGATTAAATCACAAAACGTTGCAAAATGCACCAAGTAGGTTTTCACCCCATGGGATATTGCACACGCTATAAAACCAAGATTGCTATTCCAATTTCTTTCCCTAACGAAAGAATTTATCTCCATCCTTTTCATGCTAAATGCTGATATGATTACCCATTACAGTAAATCATTGGTCCTGAGGGGAGCAATCCTTATTTTCTCAACTTTTGTTCAATTTGTAGATAAATGTATGCCAGATCCCACATAAGTAAGTCTATCAGACTATTTACCAGTCACTTTGAGGCCAGAGTGTAATGTTTTAGACCTGAGCTAACTGAGCTTCAATTTGTTTGCAATATTAGCCTTGTAGCCGCAGTGCAAAACTAAAAAAGTGGGCCGGACGTATCTTGCGATAAGAGGAAATTGTGTAGATAGTGATGCTTAATCCATTGCTTTAAATGTGGGTTTAGCATTAGCAGCAACAGTGCAAATACAGAGTCGTGTTGCTCCATTGGGGATCATCAAAGGAGCTAGTGGGATGATCTCTTCACGTGTTCATCTAAACGCAGAAGCCCAGCATCCCTCGGAAACGCAGTAAACACGGCGGCCACCAGGGGCCTGCCTGCGAACGGGCTGCTAGCTGCTATCTGCTATGCCACTCTCGGGCGGGCAGGACGCAGTGGCGCTGGGGTGGGGGGGCTGCAAGAGCTCGGATAAGGAGGAATGCTTGTGGAGAAGTGAGATATTTTATGAAAGCGCGACGGGGGATCTGTTCACTACTATGTTCCCGCACGAAGACCTGCGGAGCCGGCGTTTAAGCCGCAGTCGCAAGCGTCTTTTTCCTGTCAGGCGGCCTGCCAGCGCACAGCGCTCCGATAGCGCAGACGGCAGGGCAGCATTTGAATATAATTCCTGCTTCTACTTTTGGGACTTTCGCTGTGATCAGGGAACATGGACACAATATAAATGCAAAACAGCCGCGTTAAGACAGTGTAAATATGTGTTTCCGCCCCAGAGGAGCCCGCAGCGGGGCCACGCCGGAGAGGAAACTAAGCACAGCGCAAATTTACCTCAAGCAAGCAAAATTTTACCATAAAGTGGCTCAAATCCCCGAAAAGATTAGAGCCTCGTTTCTGTTTCCACCGCTCCTTAATAGCTCTTCCATTCGCGGAACCCCAGGCCTGGAGTCGGAGGACATATTAACGGGCCACTATCATGGAAAAAAGTTCTTTTTTTGTTTGTTTGAAGAATTAAATAGACACTGTTAAACTTTTAAAACACACCACACACTCGAAATATAAAACTAAAACTGTAAATAAACAACTGAGAACAGTTCCCTGATGTTGTGATGTCATAAAAACGTTTCCTATATGTATAGTCACATATTCATCCTCCAACAGTTTTCCAGACATGTTCACCTTAAATTAAGTGTTTCAGTAGTGAATTAGAGGCAATTTACATAATATAAGGCCACGTATTGTCTTACAGGCCAACTAAAGCGTGCAGAATGGTCAATAAAATATATAATATATTCCTGTATATAAACTCATTCCTACATCATTAGCAGACATGTAGGTGTAATGAACCCCTGAGAAAATGTAGGATATGTCCAATATCACTGTAATTGTCACAATATTCCAGCGCTGGAATCCCATTTACTTCTCGATTTTATCCTTTACATTTTTTTTACTGATTTTGTACTGTACTGTACATTTTATTGTATAATGTGCTCTGACATAGTATTTTATTCTATTTCATTTTATTCTATTCTAATGTTTTTCTCAATTTTGCACTGTCCACTTTCTGCCGTGACCATGCACATTTCCGACTTTTAGGACTAATAAAGGCTTATTTGTGACCTGAAGAAGAGGAAAATAAGTTTTAAAATGCTTATTATTAAAAAGCTTTATCTTAAACGGTTGTCAAGTTACAGTCGTTTGAATTCTGGTCTCGCAGCACCATTTTCCAACTGAAAAACGGAGAAAATCGCATTTAAAGTTTGTCAGCTTTTTGTTGCTATCTTTAACAATCCATATCATCCAAAGAGACGCACCCAGAATTCAACAACAACATTTTACTGCAGACTTTTAGATACTTAGAGAAATACATTAAATCGGACTGAAGACACATCACTAGAGCCAAAGAACTCACTGACCAACTTGATTCCGTCTCGCTGGCAGCAGCAGAGCGCTAATTAGACACGTCCACCGAGTTTAAGCGTTAGCTATTTTACATTATTCTGACAACGACATTATACCAAACAGCAATAATACAACAGGACACACTTCACTCTAAACAACTTCGATGATGTGGACCCAAAATACAAATGTTAAACCCGATCTTTGTGAGGAGATATATTAAATAAAAAAACGCTAGCATTAGGCTACACAGAGCACTGCTAATCTGTGGAGGGGTGGGCGGACGCAAGGCTGTGAACAGGGCTTCCTATTGGACACTGAAAAGATTTTGTGGACATGATTTAAGCATTCTGATAGGTTTAAAAAGATCAGGGATTGACGTTTTAACACCATACGTGGACAGCTGACATCGTGACGGTTCCGAGGAGAGGCGGAAACAGCTCATTCTGGACATTATTTTGTAACTTTTGAGAGCTACTGCTCAGACTAAACAGCCATTTAAGTACATTTTTGCAATTATTTCTACGATGAAACTTTGAGAGATTCATTTTGAAGACGACCAAAAAAGAAAAATCAATATTTTTGACGTTTTTCAACATAATCAGCTCGTATCTCAGAAAACAGAACGCCGACTTCCGGCTCATGACGGCAGATTGGGTCACATTTGATCTGATCTGATCTTATCTCATATTTCCCCTTTTCTCGTGTGTTCGATGTACCATGTAAACGTGCTTAAACACACCAGGCAGTCAATACGCCGCAAAACTGCAAAAACACAATTGTTTTGATGTGATCAAACCCAGCGCTGGAGCTCTTCCTCCCTATTAACCCTCCAGCAGGTGATTCAGACCGTCACCATTAACATTGCTCCATCTGAAATTGCTTATTGAATGAAGCACAATCAGAGCAGAGGTCGTTTGCATCAAATGACCTCTTAAGGTTACAGCAAAAACAGCCGGTTCGAGGCATAAAAAAGCGGCTGCAGAATCATGATGTGATGTTTTTGGTATATAAACCCACCCGAAGAAAATCTTTGGGGGTATAAAAAAAAGAAACGTTAGAAAAAAGTAGGATATTGTCCCTTTAAACTGTCACTGCCAAGCCTCCATCAGCGGAATCCCAGCCCCGAGACTTGTCTAAAGAAATATTAAGGCTCAATCGCTTCATCTAAAATGACAAGCCGCCCTTTCCTAGAGGGACCGCTGCCGTCTAGGAAGCCAGATTGTATTTTAGGTCCCTATTGTAAATGCCCAGGGGCGCCTATCTTAAAAGGACTGGAGATGGTATCTGCAAGAGGCCATTCGATTGCATTAAAGCCCGCTCCCAGAAGCCTCCACCCAAGAGAGGAGATGGAGAGAGGGAGGGGAGGAGAGAGAGAGAGAGAGATGGATGTGAAATACGTGCCTAATAGGAGATGAAGGTGGCGTGCCACTGAGCAGCTGCCAAAGCACTGGCGCGGCACAAATAACTTCAGGGGAGAGTCAAATAAACGGATAGAGGGGCTGGACGGTGCCCAGCTGGGCCTGCGGCAGGGCAGGGCAAGGTGGGCACCGCATTCTCCACCAGAGTCAGGGCAGATGCAGGGGTTACGACATTTACTAACGCTCTCTGACAACCCGCGTCAATCACTGGCTGGAGTCCGTCACGCCGGCGCCGCACACGCAGCAGTGGGAGGCACATCAGGCCGGAAACACCCAAGAGTGCAGCGTCAGATTCAGCAGCGCAACAAATGGGAAACTGTAATTAAACTCCTTATATGGAAGTTCCTCGGACGTCATGCTGGGCTTTGTTTAGTGTTCCTCTGTTCCGTAGACCCACAGTTATTGTACTTAAAGTGTAACAAAATTATCCGCTACTGGGGGTTTAAAATGGCAAAACGCGCAAATGAACATAAAGAAGGAAAAAAATGGTCTAATTTCTTTAATGCAGGGACTTTAGAACAAACAGCATTATAAACTCCCACTGAATGTTTTCTGAAGCCCAAAGAGATAGTAGTGCTTGTACTTCGTCTGCCCAGTTGTAAGTTGTGTCTCCGTTGCTGTTTTATAATGTTTTTGTGTAGATGTGGCCTTTTTCCAAGTCTGTAGGATCTCATGACAACAGTTTTTGACCAGTGATGCGGTCAGTTTGGCTGCAGCCCACTTTTGACCCTGCCATTGCGCAGCACGGCCACGGGTCACTGTATCTGTAGTGGAAAAAACGTTTGTTTGTTGTTTCTTGTGCCAGTGGAAAAGCTCCATCAGTGGACCAGAGTGACACAGCGGTGTTGGTGTGAGTGTTTCAGGCTGTGTTTCAGTGTTGCTGGGGCCACTGCTAGGTTCCACCACCCAAATATATCCGGCGTGCTCAGAAACTGACCACAAAGGGCTTGAGGATGACCAACAAACCTACCCCAGCAAGGTGGAGCTTCAAGGGGAAGTTCTTAATAAAGTGTCCAAGCACAGAAATAGCCGCCAAACTCCTTTAGTGTTTGGAAAAATGTTAAAATAAAATGATATATAAACCCACCCAGATGATAAAAGGGCAGAAAAGAAATGAGAAATCTTTAATATTGCCTCTTTAAACTGTCCAAAGCTTCCAGTAGCACTCCCTTATTAAAGGGAAAATTTAATTTCTCACATTTTTATGAAGCAGATATTTAATACACTATATAAATGTGGTTCAAGTGCCACATTTCACACTGCACTCAATACGGCCCATTTATAAAATGCATTTGTTGTTGTGATGGGACAAAGACGAACACAGTAACTGGAAATAAAGCAAATTAGCTGAACCTGTCCATTCTCACTGTTGTCTTTCAGTCTAAATTGGGGATTTTTCTGCACAATATAGGACAGCCCAGCAGAGCATTTGCATCAATTGTGGATGCAAAGGAAGATAAAGAGTCTGTTTTATCAGTCTTTCCGTATTTGAGTGAGCCAGGCTGGGCCCTCGCTGTAATTCTGACGTGTGTTGGAGCGCCACAGCCGCAGTGGCGCCCCTCAGCCCAGCCTGTGACTCAGAGGTTACCTGAGCGGGTCACTCTAAACGGCCGGGACAGATAAGGAACTGGCGTCCGCTTGTTCAGAATAGACCTCCGGCACACACACTGCATTGGTTTCAACCTACAGTCACAGTCACCCACACTCTCGACCCGATTCCAGCCGAGGACCCCTGCCAGCCTGGCGTGGAGAAACCAGTGTGTGTTTTCAGAAGACTGGAATGATTCGCTCTGTTTTCCAACATCTGTAAATACCTCCTCCAGTCGTGTGTGTGTGTGTGTGTGTGTGTGTGTGTGTCAGTCTCTGAATCATCCCAAATTCTTTGACTATTTCAAAAAATCATGATGGAATTGATCATTGAGAAGACATTTAGGATGTACTCACACTAAGCACGGTTACCCTGAACCGGGCCGGAGTACGATTGTCCCCCCTCCCCACTGCCCTCCTGGCCTGCACTCATATTAGATTTCAGCGTTCGTGCCGGAGCACGCATATGTCATTATGGTGCGACGGTTTCAGGATAAACAGTTTGGTCCGCGGTGGTCCACAGCCCTCTCACAGCCTGTCTATCGCTTTTGTGGCACGAAAAATGGTTTTGGAGCGTCGCGCCACACGTCCTGATCCGTGCTCCAGTGCGGTTAGCGCTCACACTAAATGCGAACCGCGCCCGAGTCCAACTGAACCGTGCTCCGGCTCACCTCTTCCAAGCAGGTCAGGGACGGCTAAACGAACTGCACCACAGAGCACTCACACTAGTCACACCAACCGCACCCGGCACAGAGCACTCACACTAGTCACACCAACCGCGCCCGGC
>JBBPDH010232720.1:0-12130 GCA_037974565.1 Clupeocharax schoutedeni | reverse complement strand
ATTGAGACACTGAACCGCTTGAATTTCAATACAAACAAACAGAAAACATGGGGTGCTCTAAAACTTTTGACCGGTAGTGTATGTAGTAACAGAGTGTGTACATTGATTTAGGTCTGATGGGAATAAGGTTCGTTTTTTTGTCATTCAAGTGGTTGAAAAGTCTTGCTGAAATCAGATGTGCCAAAAACCTGATTGAGCTTTCCTTTTTAGGTTTGGTAACACTAAACCTGGTTTTGTCAATCAGAAAGATACAAACAGGGCAGCTGATGGTCTAGTATTTAGAGTTGTTCCTGCAACAGACGATTGTGGGTTAGAATCTTAGTATTGTTAGGATTGCTAGTGGCACCACTGAGGTACCGTTGAGCAAGCTACTGTTCTATTACACTGCTCTCTGGGCGCCATGCCATTGCATCCAATGGTTTAAATGTAGAGAGAGAGTTTTGCATTGTTCACACCGTGTCTTGTGCTGTGATGTGTTCATGAGTCTCAAGGAAATGTTTTTATTCTAATAGAGGTATGATTCATGTTTGGCTTTGTTAGAGCATGATGTGTTTACACCCCTACATCCCCCCCGCGACTCTGTCTGGGCCTCTGGTCGCACCTTCGAGAATGGTTGGTGAGCAGCATTAAGTACCACCTTGCAGTCTCAAGCTCCAAGGGGTTTCATTCTTCTCTCCCCATGGGCTCGCCTCAGGTTAAGCTTAACTACATAGCTTCACAGCAGTGTAAACTCACGCTGGCCTGAACTTCAAATTCACCCAGACTTTGTGAGCAAGTAGGAGAGGTATCTGGTTCCTAACAAACAATGAGAGTTTTGGGTTTGGCTATTGATGTCTGCACCATGACTAGCAACATCGTGCTTCAGCGAACGCCTGGCTTCTAGGGGGTCAGATAAAAAGATGCTTTCAACAGTGCATGTATAGTGGGTAGCACTACAGCATTTTTAATACACAACACAATATATAGGTTGCACCTTCTTTTCAGTACTGTCTGAGGCACCCGCATGTTATGCAGTTTGAATAACATAAGAGGAGCACACCTACAGCCGTGTAAGCCCGTTTTCATGCATTACATAAAGAAGAGAGAGGTTTGCAGTTGCTGTTTTAAGATTAGCGAGCAGGCATCGGGTCGCTAAGCCTGAAAACTGCGCTGATGTCTTTACACAGATACTGCGAACTTGTATCTATGGCAGTGATCTACTACTAGGCCGTCTTTGTGCCAGAACAAGCCAGATCCTGATTCTTGAATGACTTGGTATATCCTTGCATTATTAACTAAAAAAGAAGCTAGCTGTGTATGCTTTGCTAGCATGTACAGTCCAGATCATGTTCCAGTTAATTTCCCCTTTATGAGAGATTGATTAGCTTAGAATAAATATTTTCATTAGTTGTTTTTTACACAGTGTATGAGAGATTGGGTACTTGTCAGCTTAATGGCTAAAGGGAGCTAAATCTGTGTTTCTACCAAAGCAATGGACACCAAATCACTCACTAGCATCTGGGTGTGTTTTTGTCGGTTGAGAAAAATAAATATTTTTTATTAATTGTCAAGGCAAGTCGATTAGGTGTTAACCCTATACACAGTGAAATGTGTGCCATTATTATTAAGTTGAAAAACCTCTGACTGGTGCTGTAACAACATCATTGGGCATGTTTGATTGTTTGTTTATTTGAGTGGGTACTATATCTTTTAGGGATACTAGTGTTGACATCTAGAAAGCAAAGAATCTGCCTGCAAATGACGACATGCAAATGAGCAGAGAGGGAGGGGAAACATAACTGATAATTGCAGTCATTTCTATGGCAATTCGTTGCCAGCTAAAATTTCATGATCACGACAGGGCTGAATTTACCACACAATGGAAGCCCAAATTAAACTTATTTAAACCTCATGTTTTAGTGTCAAACTGGGGTTTTCGCCACAGCAGAAAACAAGAACAGTCCAATATGTGCATGTGGAGATTAAGCTGTGTGTCTAAAGCAACTTTTTCAAATAATTGTTTGTGTTTGTGACCTCGCCCCATCAGTCTACTGGATCCTTGACTAATACATGTTTTGGAACCTCATAACTTCCAAATTGCACCCTGTCTACCACCATGCTGGAACCTAGAAAAAAGGGTAAACTTGTGACAAGAATTTGAAGCTCTATCAAAGGCCAGAAGCCTCTTAGTGGACAACGGAGGCTAATCCGGCCAGTCCTCTGGTGGGCCTAAAGCCTCGCTCGCTGAAGTTAGCGTGGCAGCGCTAACAATAGCAGTGACAACAGCAGCAACTAATTGCACGCCTTTGTGCTTTCTGTTTACTCTGGAAGAGATTTGTGGACGCTAACATTGCAGGGCCAGCCATTCCAGAGGCTATTGCAACATTCCAGCCTAATTAATGTAGACCAGCCATGATTTTTATTCCTCTGTGGAGAGACAAAGAGTATCGAGATGCTGCTCCAGTCATTTCATCTTTGCTGTCGCTTGCATCTTTGCACCACCATCAAATCACTCACCGCCTCCCAAGACGTCACATAGGAATACAATCCTTAGGAACTTTGACTGAGAGCAAAATTTTTTTTCTGATTCAGACTACTGTTTGCTCATCATGCACAAATATATATATATATATACACACACACAAACACACACACACACACACACACACACACACACTTTGCAAATGAGCTGTCAGATTTACACCAATTCTCATTTTTTGTTGCCACATCTGACTCAGAGATTCACCTGCATCAGCAAGAGCAGCACACTAACTCTATTATAGGCCCGGCAGACACTCACACCTGCTCTCACACACGCCTCCTCAAATCATCTCTTTCTTCTCTTATTCTTTTGTTTTTGGTTAGCAAGAACAGGCAGGTGGTAGACTGTCAGAACAGATGAGGGATGAAGGTTTGCTTCATGCCGTGAGATATATATTAACATAGTCCAATTTTCAAACATTCTTCCAGGCACTTTCAGCTGAATCTGAATTCTTGTGAGATGCAGTTTGCAAAAAAAGTTTTTTTTAAAAAAAGCCAACTAAACTAAATGCCCAATTTATTTTCAAGACTGCTTTTTCAAGACTAAATGCAAGACTATGTTAACCATTTTAGAATGTCTCCTCAAGAAAGTTCAGTTTCAACATTTCAAACAGAACCTGCTTTCACTTAGAGGTATATACACATTGATTAGATAAATTATATAAACATATATAGTGTAATAAGTTATTAATTAATTACATAAATAATTAATGTATTAATAACTTTAATATAAACTATATGATCAGGTCATGTTTATCTGTTTATTTGTTTATCCTCTGAAGTCATGCAGAGTTTTTATATGCAGAATTTTTAAGGTTGCGTTTTGCATAGTATGTAAAATATTACTGAATATTAGAATGTAAAATAGTACTGAATAATGCTGCCTTAATCACTCCCTTTCTTTCTGTCTCTCTCTATCTCTCTTACTCTCACTCACTTACTCTGCCTCTCTATCTCTCTCACAAACATTTCTGTCTCTTTCCCTCTCTCTTTCTCTCTGGCTTTTTCCCTCATCTTATACCCCTCCCTGTACTCCCTGTCTGTCTGCTGGTTTTGGAGCAGCTCATGGAATTTGAGTGCCATATGTGAATGACCTAAGGTTTTTTCTCTGTTGTCCATATGCAGCCTACTGGTAGTGCCTCCATCCCTGCTCAGACTGTCTGAATACATGTGTGTTGATGTAGGATCAGATTCTCATACTATAATGAATTTGTTTAACCAGGAAGATGGGCTTTAAGCCTGGATCAGCTCTCTGAAGCATGATGCAAGTGGCTGCTGGGTTCTGGCTTCATGTCTTTTCTGTGTGTTTCTAGAAGTTTTCTCTTTAACTGTGATTTTAGACCAGATTCATCCTCTGAAATGCTGACCTTTACCATTACCTTATCCATTATTAGCTAGGCGTTGAAAGACAGTGTTCGCTCTGAGTCTTCTTCTCATTTATATGCTTGGAGCCTCCCCTCTCACAGCTCTACCCAGCCCAGAGGCACATGTCTGTCTCAATTTGGCCCAGGGAGAGGAGGCTCCTCGTTTGCATTTTGATTCGACACTGAGACAAAGCTCCGGCGAGAGATCCGAGCGTGCGGCCCGAGCAGTCAGAGGAAATAGCATAGATATATACATAGGTTGTCAAAATATATCTAGGGCAATATCATCCTTTAGAGATCTGGAGATACACTTGTTCTTTTTTTTTGCTGTCTATTTGCATTGAGACAGAGGCCTGTGGACACAGTGAGGAGTGCAGAGTTGTGCAGTGGTCCTGTCAGCAGCCAGAATAATCCACTGATTTGTGAACATGGTGTGTTTGACATTTCACCCTTGTGGAAAGAGGGAATGTAGGCAGATCCATCTCCGTGAAAGATGGGCTTGCCATGAATGCCCAGTGGACCCTCCCTCAGCTGTGGCCTTTAGCATGGCTTCACTTACTCTCCAGCTAAAATGGCTCCTGGGTAGCACTAAAACCTAAAAAAACATTTTCCTCATAAGCATGGTAATAGGCATATTATGGGCTTTAATATAGGGTTTGAAGTTTGTGTTTTGATTATAGCATATAAAGCATGCAACCCTGAGAGTAATTTAGTATAAAAAATAATTTGATTGACTGTCCTGTACTGTGTCTAATTTAAAATGCAGTTCAGGTTGAATGAGGCTTTGGGGTGAACACTATGCTTTCAGACAGTCTCTTCATGCTGAATCAAACTCTTTTATTTAAAAAGAGCAGACTGTTTGATTTCCCATAATATGGGCCCTTCAGTGTCAAGGGTTTGGCGCCTGGCATCCCTCTACTATTGACCATTTTCAGCTCTAAAATGGTGTGTGTGTGTGTGTGTGCGTGCGTGCGTGCGTGCGTGTGTGTGTGCGTGTTTGTGTGTTTGTAATTTCCACCGTATGTCTCTAAAAGACTCCAGAGAGAAGCTCGGTGCCTCTCTCATCAGTGTTGCCCTGCTAAAACGCTGCTAACACCTACACATCCTTCTAGTGAGTCCTTGTGTGGTGTTTTATCTCTGCATTCCCTGATCTGTACGTTGGAGCATGTTTTTATTGTCTAATTGAGATGGTGGACCTGATTGTGTTCTGGGATGTCTTTGAAGCCCAGCACTGTGGGTGGCTGTCAGGTTGCTGTGCAGTATAGAGCACCGCGAAATGTTGCATCAGCCCACATTCACTTTCCGTCAGGTCATTACTTAATTAGGCAACTGTATCTGTGCAGACATCCTGGATTAATGCCCCCCCCCCATTTCTTACAGTGCTCTTCTCTCATTTGCCTTGTTTATGAGACACACCATGTCATGACACACATAAATGGCCTAACAGTTTTTGTCACACGTTCTCATTATGAGTCAGCCGTTTGCTGACTGGAAGTTGTCTAGTCTGAGGTCAAATGACATGGCATCGCAGGAAGTGCAATTTACCTTGAATACGTGTGTGAATACCACAGCTCTCAGAGGTGACGTGGCAGCCAAAATGAAGTCTTATGTGTATTGTCTTCTTCTAAGGCCTCTCAGTGGTACTGGCTGTGTCACCTCTTTATCTGTATCAGTTATCGATGGATGGATCGATACTGAAATATCAATCCGCCTCTGACAGAACTGATCAAGATTTTTTATGTCTCGGCTGGAAGAAAATATCTGCATCTGTAATGGGTTATTAGCTTTTGTAGTACTTGATATTGGATTGAAAAGAAATGAAAATCTTTATTGCCTACATTATGTGTCCTCTGTGTCCATATGCACTCATGCAAAAAAAACACATCACTTGTGCACTGATTCCATGTGCTTCACAATGTCTACACTGAGTCACAATTATAAAGATAATTTTGACTTACGCCAGAAATATCGCTAGACAATTTGATATCCATGCAACAAATAAAATACATATGTTTCACTCGTGCATTCAGATTTCACATTACTTATTAATGACATGAAGTGAAGATATGAATACCTTATAATTGCTACCGCAGCACAGGTTCAATTACACACATTGCATAGCTCTGGACACAAGTACAGTAGTGGCTGAATAAGGCTGTAACGATATGCGATACGAAACCGAAATCTCTACACTCAGATCCACAAACCTGTGTGAGAAGGCAGAATCACGACACACCCCATACAGAATTATCCTTCCCATCCAGATCTAATGCTACCACATCCCGTGGGCAGTACACCTCTTAATAAAACCTTTTTTACACCATGATTGGTGTATTTTCACTGCGAGTCTTTCTGAGTTCTAGTCCAAAATCCACAAGGACTGCCTGGGGAGGCATGTGTGCCTGAGCTGAATTTCTTTGAATGTAAGTAAAAGGAAATTATGACACTTTGGATCATAAGTGTTTATAAGCTGGCTTTTTGTGATAAAACTGCTGGGGAGTTTGTTTGTAAGAGTTTAGTTGTGTAAGAGTGAGTTTGTGTGCGATTTGGGCCAGATGGGAGGAGCGTGTTTTTAGTGTCAGATAATGGTCAAGCGGTAGTTGAAGAATCGGTTCTGTACAGATTGAATGCAAAAGAAGCGGTGTTGAGGCGTTTGTTTCCACACCAAAAGAATTGTTGTACGAACCGAATCCTGAGTCAAAAATCATGATACGAACCCAATCTTGGGTTTAGTGTATCGTTACAGCCCTGTAGCTGAATATTTTATGGCTGAAAAAATATTACATTTTTCAGTGCCATTTTAGAAGCAAGGATGTATCTGATTTTGCAATGCAGGCACCCTGCGGAAAATGGTTCTTTAAGGATTCTTGACTAAAGACACCATTTAAATATATGAATGGTTATTTTACTCGGTTTAAAGGTTCTTGTGTATGATGTCTTAAAAACTGCTTTTGTCATTTTTGATGTCAACTCCACCTCATCAAGTGTTAAGACAAGCGGCACTTTATGTGAGTTAAAAGTTTTATGTAGGTGACGTGTAGCCTTATGGAAGTGTTATTAAACTAGTCAATCAGTTTTTTCTACTTTTATATATCACATTGTACGATTCTTTGAACTAAGATGAAAAGATCAATTCTGGGTTATTGATTGGCACTGGTTTAACATTATAAACTAGTTCCACAGTATATGGAGCTAGTTCTCACACATGGTGAAGAAAGACCTCAAGTAGGAAAAAGTGGCAGATCTTTGGTTATGAAAAGGCTAAAAGGAAAAGTGGTACCATGCCATCTATCTACACATGAACTCCATCCCTCTAGAAATGATCTCATGTGAAATTATCTTTATCCAATTTTTGCATCATTTTTTATTCTTTTTGTTGTGTTATTCTTTTCTACATACATGTCTGCACTGAAGGAGTTGATCTTAATCTCATTGGACTATAGTGACAATAAAAGAATATTCTATTCTATGTGTTTTCCCCCTCCCCAGGGCCTTTTTGCATTAGCCTTGACCATTAGCAAAGAGATTGGTTTTTGCTGTCTCCTAAGAGCTCACTGAAGAGAAAGAGGAGAAGACTTGTCTGTAAAGAGTAATGGAGTCCGACCCCAGGCCACAGAGCCGTAGTTGGAGCTTGCTTTGATTGTCTTCTTCACACAGCAGCTAGAGAGGCCTAGAATACTGCTGAATTAGTTCTATCCTAAAGATGATATTTCTCTGCTGCAGTGTTAGTGATGGAAGAATGATGTTTTATTAAACAGAGGTGAGACGGTGATTGGGCCTGGCGGGGTCTTTTTTAGTTCAAACTCCATTGAGCTGGAGAGGTGATGGAGGAGAGAGTCTAGGCTGGTTCCCTGAGGCTGTGTTTGGATCGCCTGCTGCATTCAGCCACTGACAGATGCAACCTAGAGTGAATGTTGTGGGGTGAGATGTCAGTGAAACAAGATTTAATAACTAATAAATGCGAGGATTCAGCCCACATGCAGAACGATCTTTCAGTGACAAGCAATTCATTTATTAAAGCTTGAGTTATTTGGTCTGATTTTTTCTCTTCTATTCT
This sequence comes from Clupeocharax schoutedeni, assembly GCA_037974565.1. Classification (NCBI taxonomy): domain Eukaryota; kingdom Metazoa; phylum Chordata; class Actinopteri; order Characiformes; family Alestidae; genus Clupeocharax; species Clupeocharax schoutedeni. The sequence goes on along the minus strand of JBBPDH010232720.1, from coordinate 4,189 downwards.
ATGAATTCTCCTCCGCTGTCTGAGAGACTGATTCAGGTCTGAGGGCCTTGACAGGACACAATGGCTACTGGTTTGAGATAATGTGACATTACCATTTGGCTTTGACTGCACTGGCTTTCAGCTGCTCAGCACATCTATAAGATCCATTCACATCATAGGGCTGGCTATTACTAAAGCCGCTTTTGTGTTTCTGCAGGAGAACATGAGATTTGCTAAAGCCCCAAGGCTGCAGGTCACACTGTTTGTTTGCATGCACTAAATAAGAAATAGCATATTTTTCCTGTATCTCGCACGCAAGCAGAAGTGGACGTCTTGATGCGTTCACTCTGCCGGAGTGCTCTGTGATGTCATGGAGGTTTTTCACTCCACACAAGTCAATTTATGTGGTGGTTTATAACATACTAATGCGATCCTTGTTTCAGCTCCCTCCTATTGTCATTCAGTCATTGTTTTGGTATCCACGTTTACTTTGTTTCACAAGAGTTCTTACTTTATTGTCTGCAGGAAGACTGCAGTCTCTGCATTATCTCTGTGTCCATGCACACTTAGGCTTATAGAAACACCTCAGTGTGAATTGTGTGATGTATGCTTGGTCATGTCTACACTGGATCACAAATATAATTTAAATAATTGTTTGCATACATTTAATCAAAATGGCGACAGAAAGGCTATACACTTTATAATCAAGATGGAAAAGGCTAGAATGCATGAAGCACAGGATCAGGGCACCAGTGCTGAGAGTAATGTGAGGGTATTGCTTATTTGACAAGAGCCAAGCTCTATCACGCAAGCAGAAGTGGACGGCTAGTTTGATGACTTCACTCTGCTGCTGTTTTTGTATCTTTTCTTTCATAACACATCCACATTTGCATGCATGAATATTGAGTGAACACATACTGTTTCACTCTTGACCAGTCTCTGACCCCTGCCAGGGAATTCTCTCTCTCTCTCTCTCTCTCTCTTGCTCTCTCTTACTCTCACACTTTCTCTTTCTCACTTTCACTCGCTTTCTCTCTTTCTCTCTCTCTCTCACACACACACACACACACACACACTTTCACTATCTCTCATTTTCTCACTCTCTTACCCTCTCCATCTGTGCACATTTTATTCAAGACTGAACTCTGCTCTGTTGCCCTTTCAGCCTTCTGTCTTGCCCTTTAAACCAGAGATCAGAATAGAAGTCCTCAGATCAGTGTGTTCCAGAGGTTACAGAAATCAGAGTTTTGTCCTATAGTGGAATGTACAATGCACCCTATATTACACTGTCAGGACAGATATTCTAAACCGGTGCTTTGTAAGCTCATTGTACTCATCAGATTTGTCTTTTAGCTGCTCTAACGCTGATTAAATTAAAAGGAAACCATATTAACTTTTCATTGAACCTTGTTTCAGTAAAGGTGCCCTCACTGACTTGGACTCATCATTGCCTCTCAAGGTAATCCCTGATGCCATGTTAAAGGCCATTGCATTACTTGATTGACTCAAGTGGAGTTTGTTAGAAGGGAAGGGGCTGGATAAACACAAGTGTCAGCTTTAATTGTAGAACTTGGCTTACTGAATGCATTTTCAAGGCCAAAAATAGCAGAGAACGTTATATCTTTACTTCTGATAGATTATGTTCAACCTGAGATTTATGTTGACAACTACTGCATCCACCACAGAAATGTCAGAATCTCTCAGTTTTAGCTGCCAACAGTAAGGAATAAATCCTTAAAATCTTCAGGTTTGCATGCAAAGTAATTGCTCATGCAAACAGGGAATATTCCTTCAGGGCCTAATGCGTTAATCCTTTCTCCAATGTGTACATATTTTTGTCCCATGTGTGGATTATAGAGCGATTCACTGATGAGTGATAATCTCAGTTCTGGAGTTGGGCTAGCCAAGCCTGGGCTAGCGTCCATTTCCAGTGGATTGTTCAGCGGAGTGCTGCCAGTGCTGCATTTGTTTGTTGAGTATCAAGAACTGCTCAGGATGCATTGCAAATAGAACGTGCTGTGGCTACAGAAACATCTTTCATTACCTTTTTTTTATTATTCATTTTTGCATGGGGGTTTTAGAAAAAAGGCTATAGCAAGAGTAATCTGTAAGCTTTCAATTAAAGCACTTAAACATATTTTGTCATGCCTATAAATAATCCGATGCATTGTGAATATGACTAAATGTTTTCTCTTCTTTCAAATCAGGTTGATATTCATGTGTAGAGGTGAATAGAACACTTTTTACAACTGATGTTTTCGCAAACCAGCTTTATAGAATCCAGGCCCTAGCCTCTAATGAGCAAGCCAAAGATGACAGAGGAAAGAAAAAAACTCCCTAATCTAGAGGAAGAAACCTCGGGACGGCTTAAAGGGGGAACCAGTCCTACTGCGGTCGACTCGGAGAGTAAGAAAGAGGTGTCTCTAAGGAGATAACTAACAATAGAAGACATTTGTGTATGGACTTAATCATTGCTGAACAGTTTGCTGCTCATGGCTAACAGAGCTGGTACATTTAAGAGCTACTAGTGGAAGTTTTTGTTGGAGTCTGTGGGATGAGAACTTTGAGAGGCTCTAGGCCACAGGACAATAGTCTTTGAGCTTTTAAACTTCAGTCGCCCTTGAATGGGGGAGAAGGAGCATACACAGTGAGTCCAAAGTATAGTGTGACAATATAAGCATGTTCCCAAGCCATTTGATTTGATAGTTTATTATGCTCTGTCTAGTGACTCCCTTGAAAATTTGAATTAGGGACATGTGTTCACTGATCAGTCATTACATGAAAACCACCTGCAGGTGTAGGTCACACTCATGCCATCAAAGCAGCTCTGTCCCATTAAGACGCTGTTTACCCTCTGATGATGTGGGATCTGGACCCAAGACATTAGTTCTGTCAATACTGTAAGTTGCAATGAGGGGCCCCTATGGATTTCCAGCAGATTCCGCAGATGCTCGATCACCTTACATGTATCATTACGCAATCATTAGCCCATTACCCAGTAGCTAGTTCACTGATTGTCCTTCCTTGGACCACGTTTGGCAGGTTATAAGCACTGGAAATAGGTGTGAGCTGGTCCAGACTGGACAGAATCTGACATTTTTAAAGATTGGTTTGATGTTGAGGTTGGGACTGTGGTGATTCTGAAAAAAAAAATGCTGACTCCGGACCTGATGGATGTGTGCATTGATTGACCCATATCTGACCTTCCTCTGTTCTTTTTCATTTTTTTCCCCATTTCTTGTTCTCTCTCTCCCTCCCTCTATGGTGCTGAGAATCAACTCTTTCTAAATTCAGTAAAGCCCTTTGTGCAGATGAATGTTTGTGTATTTCTGTGTGAGAATGTTTATATACTGTAAGCACTGCTATATGGAGCTATATGGAGAACGGACAGGCTAGGGGTGTTTGCCTGTAGCAACAGATTGATTTTTTTTCTTTGTTGGCAGGAGAGCATGAAGCCTTTGAGGCTTTTTTCACTTGATGGAACGAGTAAGGGGACACTGAACATCTGACTCTTCCTTCTTATCTTTTTCTCTCTCTCTCTGCCTGTCTTCCTCTCCCTGTGTAGTAATGTTGAATGCTACATTCTTCTGGCTCTCTGACACATCACTGTGCTGCATGCTCCGCAGGGCTTCCACCGCCGTGCCTTAATTCAACTGCAATCTGCATGTGTTTATTCACAGACATGGACCCGTGTGGAGGTGATTTCAAAGCCATTGTCTGATTGGGTGTATGAACAGCAAACCAAACCATGTGGGTTACGTCTTAATGAGCAAGACTAAAGAAAGCGCACATACTTTCCCCACAATAAATTACAAGAAACAAACAAAAAAGTTGACACATTGTTCTCTCAAATTTTAAAATGGATTGAATTCTCACTGCTGCGCTGTGGCATTTTGCTAAAAAAAAACGCTGCCAGTCTTTAAAAGAAATAATTATAAACAATAGAGAGTACTATAATACATTTTACTTCATTAAAATGAACACATATAAGAAACTGTTACTATGTGTGCAGGTGAGAGCAGAAGACATAACTTGATGTGCATTTGTGTGTGTGTGTGTGTGTGTGTGTGTGTGTGTGTGTGTGTGTGTGTGCGTGTGTGTGCTTGTGTGTGCTTGTGTGTGCTTGTGTGTGCGTGTGTGTGTGTGTGTGTGTGTGTGTGTGCGAGAGAGAGAGAGAGAGAGAGAGAGAGAGAGAGCAAGACAAAAACAG